>JAJOOD010071349.1:0-76716 GCA_029582525.1 Solanum tacnaense | reverse complement strand
TGGTTAAAGGGAAGTTAACTTCTTGGGAGGATCAATTGCCATTAATTGAGTTTGCATATAATAGAACTATTCATAGATCTATTGGCATAACCCCTTTTGAGTGTGTTTATGGCTTTAATCCCTTGACTCCATTAGATTTAACTCCTTTACCCAAAGATGTTATTGTGAGTATAGATGCAAAAGCTAAGGCAAAAGCTATGAAGAACATCCATGAGAAAGTAATGTGAATTGAGAAGGCCAACAATGATGCAACCAAAAGAGCCAACAAGGGACGAAAGCTAGTCACCTTTGCACCCGGTGATTGGGTATGGGTTCGTTTTAGGAAGGAAAGATTTTCAAGCAAAAGGAAGAATAAATGTATGCCAAGAGGAGATGGACCTTTTCAAGTGCTTGAGAAGATTGGGGATAATGCTTACAAAGTAGACTTACCAAGTGAGTATTTGGTCCATAATGTTTTCAATGTTAGTGATTTATCTCTTTTTGATGTAGGTGTGGCGAATTCGAGGACGAATTCTTTTGAAGAAGGGGAGTGTGATGTAGATCAAAGTGACACTACTTCAAGGAGGCCTTTCACAAGGAGTCAAGCTAAGGATCTTCAAGCATTGCAAGCTTTATGGATGAAGATGGAACCTTTGGAAGGCACCAACATGGTAGACTTGAAGATATTTAATATATTAAGTGCTCTGCCATTTTAATTACCTTGTAATTAAAATGAAGGGCAATTGAGTCTTTCTTCACTATTTTAGTTTTTAGTATAAATAGTAGATATTAAGGTTTCATAAATAGTTTTGGACATGTTATGCTTCTTGTAAGAGTTTGGAAGCCTTTTGTTGAACTTCAACATTTTGTCCTAGAATTTGCAAGTAAGATTATTACTTTCTTGAGGATTCTAATAGATTAGGTGCTTTTATTTCTCAATTAAGTGGTGATTTTGGTTAGTTTCACCATTACATCTCTTAGTTGCTTGAATTTAATTGTGTCTATCTCTTTTATCTAGTTTTTTTTTATCTCTATTTTATTTTTGTCTTCTTGTTTCACATCACAACCCCTGAAGTTCAGAGACTACTTTTTGGCACAATGCTGGTGCGCCACCCCAGCCCTGCTGGCGTATCAGTGGTGCGTCGCGCCAGTTCCCTCCCAAGTAAACCTGACGAATTTTTCTTCTCATTTTCTGGTCTTAACTCAACTAATTTTGATTCTTTTTCTCAATTTCTTTTTAGATTCAGATACCCAATATATTTACACAAGAAAATACTCAAACACAACCCTAAAATCAACCTGATTTCCTCAAGAACTCATCAATCTCATCCCAATCTCAAGAACAAAAGTCGATTTTGAAGAACACAAATCGAGAACATTAACCTTCAACTTTCTAGAATGAATTTACCGTTGAGATTAACATGATTGGCGTGTGGGTGGATGAACCCAACGCTATGTGAACTCACGTACCTCGTAGGATCGAATCCTTGGCGAAATCTACAATCAATTCCTCAAGAAATCGACGAATCTTGACCTTTCTCTTCTTTTCTCCTCTTGAGTTCTTTTCTCTAAAACCCTAGAGTAATTTTGTGTGCGTAAATTGAATCAATTCAGTTTAGGCCCCTACTTATTTTAAAAAAACGAAATAAATTAATTGGGTATGGAAAAGTCCAAAATACCTCTTTAAAATCCGGTTAACTTTCCTTATCCAGCCAACCCAACTTCAAACGGGCAGATCTCCCTCATACGAACTCGAAAATTAGAAAACTCGGTGGTGTTGGAAAGATAATTCCAAGACCTTTCATTTAAAATCTTATTTTACACCTAAATCATCCTATACTGAGAGTTATGGTTGTTTGAAGTTGACCCAAAAACTCATACTTAACATAACTTAGCCAAATTCCAGATTTTTCATTATTTCCAAAAATGGTTCTTTCTAATTCTAGGTCTTTAAATTAGCGGGATGTTATAATATCCCTCCCTTGGGAACATTACTCTTCGAATGAGATTACTCTTAGTAGGTTAAGGGTGTAACATCTAACATTTAGCTCAAACACCCAACAAGCAAATCTAACACATTCAGTATATCAATTAAAGAGTACTAAGAAGAGAATTAGTACCTTGACCTGGAATATCTCTGGGCTCAAAGAGATATAGATATATCTTCTTCATATCCTCATCAGCTTCCCAAGTAGCTTCCTCAACAAATTGATTTCTCCACAGAACTTTGACTGATGCTACTTCCTTGGTTGTCAACTTGCGAACCTAGCGATCTAGAATCAGAACTGGATCTCCTCATAAGATAAGCTATCCTTAATGCTAATATACACAGTAGGTATGATAAGTGAAGGATCTCCCATGCACTTCTTTAAGATGGAAATATGAAAAACTGGATGAATTGCAGCTAACTCTTCAGTAGCTGCAACGCATAAGTTATATTACCAATCCTCTTGGATACTCTGTAAGGACCAATATACCGGGGACTAAGCTTCCCCTTTTTACCAAATCTCATAACACCCTTCATGGGTGAAATCTTCAAGTATACATAATCATCTACTTCAAACTCTAAGTCTTTTCTCCTAACATTAGTGTAGGATTTCTGACAACTCTGCGCTATTTTCAACCTTTCTTGGATAACTCTCACTTTCTCCATAGGTTAATAAACTAAGTCTGGTCCTATCAACCCAGATTCACTACCTTCAAACCATCCAATTAGAGATCTGCATCGTCTCCCATAAAGAGCCTCATAAGGGGTCATCTGAATGCTAGAGTGGTAACTATTGTTATAAGCAAACTCAATGAGAGGTAGGTGATCATCCCAATTACCTTTGAAATAAATCACACAAGCCCTCAACATATCTTCTAAAGTGTGAATAGTGTGCTCTGCTTGACCACCAGTCTGAGGTGAAAAATAGTACTGAAATTCACTTTCGAACCCAAACCTTTATGGAAAGACTTCCAGAATTGTGCAGTAAATTGTGCACCTCTATCTAAAATAATGGAAACTGGAACTCCATGAAGTCTTACTACCTCTTGAATATATAACTTGGCATAATCCTCTGCTGAACGGGTAGTCTTTACTGACAAAAAGTGGGCAGATTTTGTCATTTGATCCACAATCACCCAAATAGAATCATGTTGCTTGCGAGACCGTGGCAAGCCGGTAATGAAATCCACATTGATCATCTCTCACTTCTATTCCGAAATTTCTATATTCTAAGCCATACCACCGGGTCTTTGGTGCTCTACTTTAACTTGTTGACAATTCAAGCATTTAGCAACGAACTCAACAATAACTTTCTTCATACTATTCCAACAATATACTTCTCTCAAGTCATGATACATCTTTGTGGAGCCCGGATGAATAGAATATCTGGAACTGTGAGCTTCCTCCATAATCCTCTCTTGGAGTTCATCCACCCTTGGTACACACAACCTACCTTGATACCTCAATACACCATCTCCCCCTTGTTTAAAACCCATTACTTTTTGCTTATGAACATTTTACTTCAATTCAAGCAAAATAAGATCGTTGTCTTGTTTCTCTTTCTCTTTTGACAGTACTGATGATTTAGCCCCATTCATCACCACAACTCCTCATTCATTGGAATCCAATCGTGCAAGTCTATGCACATCTTTTGCTAACTCTTTCTTCTCTTCTTCAACATGGGCGGTACTATCCATAGACAACCTGCTCAAGGCATCAGCAACAACATTAGCCTTACCTGAGTGATATAGAATACTCATGCCATAATCCTTGAGTTACTCTAACCACCTCCTATGTATGAAATTAAGCTTTTTTTGACTAAACACATACTGGTGACTCTTGTGATCGGTGATCACATCCACCTGAACACCATAAAGATAATGATGCCATATTTTCAAAGCAAATACTACGACAACCAACTCTAGATCATGGGTTGGGTAGTTCTTCTCGTGAACCTTAAGATGTCTGGAGGCATAAGCTATAACCTTGCCATTCTGCATTAACACAAAACCCAAACCACCTCTGGACGCATCACAATATACAACAAAGCCTTACGTACCCTCTGGTAAGGTCAATACTGGGCAGTATTCAACCGTTTTTTCAATTCCTAAAAGCTTTTCTCACAAGCCTCAAATCATTGAAACTTCACTATTTTTTGAGTCAACATGGTCAAATGGGACAAAATAGATGAGAACCCCTTGACAAACCTTCTATAATATCCCGCCAACCCCAAGAAACTCCTAATATCAGTGAGAGATGTGGGTGTAGGCCAATTCTGCACTGCCTCTATTTTCTGAGTGTCAACTCTAATCCCATCACCGAAAACAATGTGTCCCAGGAATGCCATAGACTCAAGCCTGAACTCACACTTAGAGAACTTGGCATACAACTCTCTATCCTTGAGAGTTTGGAGAACTATTCTAAGATGACTAGCATGATCTTCATAATTCCTCGAATAGATTAGTATGTCATCAATGAACACTATAACAAACATATCTAAATAAGGCTTGAATACTATATTTATAAGGTCCATGAATGTTGCAGGCGCATTAGTTAAATCGAACGATATGACCAGAAACTCGTAATAACCATAACGAGTCCTAAAAGTTATCTTTGGAATATCACATTCCCTCACTCTTAAATGATGGTATCTAGATTTGAGGTCTATCTTAGAGAGATATGTGGAACCCTAATGTCGATCGAAAAGATCATTAATTCTCGGAAGGGGATACTTATTCATGATAGTAACCTTGTTCAACTGACGGTAATCTATACACATTGTAAGAGAACCATCCTTCTTTCTCATAAAAAGACTGGAGCACCCCAAGGTGAGACACTTGGTCGAATAAAACCCTTCTCTAGGAGATCTTTCAACTGCTCTTTTAACTCTTTTAACTCTGCTGGTGCCATTCTATATGGCGGAATAGATAAAGGACAAGTATCAGGAAGAGTATCTACACCTAAGTCTATTTCTCTCTGAGGAGGGACTCCAGGAAGATCATCTGGAAAGAATTCTGGAAACTCTTTTACTACTGGAACTGACTGAATAAGAGGTATCTCAATACTAGAGTCATTAACTCAGACTAAGTGATAGACACACTCCTTGGAAACTAACTTTATTGCCTTAAGGTACAAAATAAAAAGACCCTTAGGCACTGTTGAACTACTCTTCCACTCTATAACTGGCTCATTAGGAAACTGTAACTTGACAACTTGAGTTCTCTGATCAACTGAGGCATAACAGGCATGAAACCAGTCCATACCTAGAATGACATCAAAATGTACCATGTCTAACTTAACTAAATCATCTATGGTGCTCTTGTGATTGACATAAGTGGTATAATCATGGTAGACTCTCTCTGCTAGAATAGACTCACCAACAGGTGTAGAGACATTGAAGGGCTCAAGAAGTTTCTCAGGAAGAACATCAAAATTCATCGTAACATAAGGAGTTATAAAGGATAAACTCGCTCTTTGATCTAGAAAGCATAAAAATCAAAGTTAAAGACTTGGATCATACCAGTGATAGCATCTGGCGAATCATCTTGCTCTTGGCGACTAGTGATAGCACAAAGACAATTTCCTCCTCTGCCCACCCCTTAAGTAGCTCCTCTAGATGAAACTCTATTTGGTGGAGCAACTGAAGAAGACTGAGCTATATTGCCCCCATTACCATCACCCTGCATGTTCTTAGGACACTCTCTCATAAAATGACCATTCTGACCACATTTGAAAAACCTGTGGAGCCATCACGACACACCTCTAAGTGGCTCCTACCATACTTAGCACATGCAGGAATCTTAGTACTCCCTTGTGCCATACTACCTTGAGAATGCGCATGTCTAGCTCTGAAATTCTGTGAATTATGACTATTGTACTCACCTTTGTTCCTTGGTGTAGGTGCACTAGCAGATGATGGAGCAGGTCCATTTTGCTTCTGTTGGAAAGATGACCGGTTGGCATTAATATTCTGCTGCCTGGACTCATTCCCTGCCTTAGCTCTCTTGTTTTGAAACTCTACTCTATCTTTCAGGTTCTCTTCCTCAACCTGTTGCACTTGGATCATCAACATTGCTATGTCCATATCTCCTATCAACATAGCTGCCATGCCTTCCTTACTTGACAGGCGAGACAACCCAGCAACAAACAAATTCATCATTCTTCTTATGTCAGCAACCATCTCTGGAAAATAGCGAGAAAGTTGTGTGAACTTCAGACTATACTCAAGAACACTTAAAGAATCCTACTTAAGAGTGAGGAACTCTCATATATTTGCTTCTCTCAGTTCTCGGGGAATGAAACACCCCAAGAATGCCACCTCAAAAAAAGCCCAACTCACAAGTGGTGCACCCTCAACTGGATTCTTCCATTGATCAAACTAGATTCTAGCGACACCCTTCATTAGTGTCACCCCCCAAGCCTATACCTTGGACGTGGCCGGTACTCGAGAACCATTGCTCGCCCCAAGCGAACCCTTTGGCCTAGATTACTTACTCAGCGAAAGACTTTACTCAAGATAAATACTTTTAAAATAAGTAAACTGAATTGCTCAAAATATAACTTAGAATGTATTATAATAACATTCACTGCCAAAGTGGCAACTCAAGTATCAACTTAACTAAAAAGGAAAAGTAAAGACTTATGAACTAACATCAACTAAAACTGTCTATGAAGCCTCTAAACAACTGAGATGGACATCGGGACAAGACCCACGACATCCTAATGAACCAAAATACTAAAAGCAATAAAACGATTCTCCGTAAAGCTAGGAGGCTCACGAACTAACTCTGAGTGGTCAACTGGATCAACGAGGTGCTGGATGCTGATCCTGATTACTTGCGTCTGCATCATAATAAGATGCAGGCTAACTGGAATCAGTACATCTAGTGTACGAGTATGCAATTTGGAATGCTGAACATAACTTAAGCTTGAAAAGAATCTGAAAGAAACACTTACCTTAGGTTTACTCAACTCCTGAATAACTTAACTCAATATAAAGCAATAAAACACATGCAATATATAGAAATCCTTTAAAACAGTAGAAAACAACTTAGTTCATTAAAGAAAATGCAATAACAAACTCAACTTTACTCATATAATAAAGTAATATAGTTTATATGGGTGTTTGTCTAACCGACAACCACCACTATGAGCCTAAGTGGTGATACAACGTCTTGCCCACACTGCCAGAACTGTCCTATACTTTGCCATCATATAGAACACTTAACTAAGTGGATCCACTAGTCTATGGTAAAAGCATCTTAGGGAATCATCAAAAAAGTATGATCATTTACTACCCATGATGGCTACATGGTTTATGGAGACGTGAGTTATCTGAACTCAAACTCGCCCTCATATCGGTGCTCAATACTACTCCCAAAATATACTTAGCTCATATATTTGTTAAAAACAAAACTCTTTCTTTGGTTTGAGATAATTACTCAAAAACTTAGCTTACAAGCTCTTTTGGAAATGTCAGTTTCCTTTCTTGCTCAAATGTGAAAACATTTTAACTCTTGGGAATACATAGTTTCCATATAATCTTTGAAGAATGAACTTTACTCTTACTCTTTAATAAAAACTAGCTCAAAGACTCTTTTGGAAATCTCAGTTTCCTTTCTTGGTTAAATGTAAAAACATTTACTCTTTGGGAATACATAGTCCCAATATACTCTTTTGAAGTAATGAACTTCAAACTTTACTCTTTACTCAACTCAAAACTCAAGTATTATAAAAAAGTTAAAACATTTGTGAAAGTCTTTTGGAAAACTTTATGAACTTCTCTTAACTTGACTCTTGACTTCTCTTGACTTGACTCTTAACTGCTCTTAACTTGACTCATAACTTTTCTTGACTTGACTCTTAACTTCTCTTGACTTGACTCTTAACTTTCCTTGAATTGAATGATGGATTCAAGGATTGTGATTTGTGATAGGAAAGATCTCATGATGTTTAGGAATGATTTTAGATAGCTAAACATGAGAAATGATCAAGAAATCATTACCTGGAAACTAGTCCGCCAGAGGAACATTTAAATATTGGTCGCAAAATAACTTTTGACGCAGAGAGGTCTGTGACCTCTCTGCGACGCGAGGATGAATTTTTTGAAATTGAGGGACAGGTCCAGCGACTGGGCACCAGATTTGCCCGACTTCTTTCTTCTTTTGTTTTCCAGGCCCAATTCACCCAAAATTGACTATTCTTCTTAATTTTTCTTTAGATTCAGATACCCAACATTTATACACAAGAATCTAACTCAAACAATTCAAGGAAACAACATTTTAACCTCAAGGAACTCCTCAATCTCAACTTAACTCAAGGACAAATGTCAATTTTAAGAATACCATTCAAGATTCATCAACTTTCAACTTTCTAGAACAAACTTCGCTGAAATAAACATGATTGGCGCGTGGATGAACGAACCCAATGCTATGAAAGACTCACATACCTCTTTAGGGATCAACCGTTGTTGAAATCCACAACCTAAACCTTCAAGAACGACGAACTTTGCCCTTTCTCCTCTTTTCTCCTCTTGAGTTCTTTCTCCTAAAACCCTAGCGTAAATTTCCCATTGTCTAAATTGAACCAATTCAGTTTAGACCCCAATTTAATTGCTAAAAATGAATTAACTTAATGGGGAGGTGAAAAGACCATAATGCCCTTCTAAAATCTGGATTGGACTTTCTTTATTTGAACAATTCAACTTCCAATGGGCATAACTCACTCATACGAACTCAGAATTGCGCAAACTCGGCGGCGTTGGAAAGATTATTCCAAGATCTTTCTTTTGATATCTGAAACACACCTAAAACATCCTAAGCTAGGAGTTATGGTCATTTGAAGTTGACCAAAAATTCAAACTTAACTTAACAAATTTTCTAGATTTTTATTATTTCCAAAAATCACTCTTTCTAGTTCTTTCAATTTGCGAGATGTTACAATATCTCCCCCTTGGGAACATTCGCCCTCGAATGATATTACTCTTAGTAGGCTAAGGGTGTAACATTAACATTCAGCTCAAACACCCAACAAGCAATGCAATTACAATATGCTAATCTCATAAATAAAAGCTAAGAAAATGATTAGTACCTTAATTTGGAACTTCTCCAGATTCAAAGAGATGTGGATATCTCTTCTTCATATCTTCCTCAGCTCCCCAAGTAGCTTCCCCAACAAACTGGTTCCTCCAAGGAACTTTGACTGATGCTACCTCTTTCGTTCTCAACTAGCAAACTTGGCGATCTATAATTTGAACATGAATATCCTCATAAGACAAGCTATCCTTGATCCCAATATCTTCAGTTGGTATAATCAATGAAGGATTGCCGATGCACTTTTTCAACATGGAGATGTGAAATACCAGATGAACCGCGGCTAACTCTTGTGGTAGCTCCAACTCGTGAGCTACATTGCCAATCCTCTTGGATATTCTGTAAGGACCAATATACCGGGGACTAAGCTTCCCCTTCTTAGCAAATCTCATAACACCCTTCATGGATGAAACTTTCAAGTACACCCAATCATCTACCTCGAACTTTAACTTCCTTCTCCTACCATCAGTGTAGGATTTCTGGCGGCTCTGCGCTGTTCTCAATCTCTGTTGAATGACTTTTACTTTCTCCATAGCTTGACGAACTAAGTCTGGTCCTATTAACCCAGCTTCACTAACTTCAAACCATCCAATAGGAGATCTGCATATTCTCCCATAAAGAGCTTCATAAGGAGCAATCTGGATGCTAGAATGGTAGCTATTGTTGTAAGAAACTCAATGAGAGGTAGGTGATCATCCCAATTACCCTTGAAATCAATCACACAATCCACTTTGATACCTCAAAACACTATCTCCTCCTTGTTCAAAAGCCACCACTTTTTGCTTATGAACACTTGACTTTAATTCAAGGAATAAAGGATCTTGGTCTTGCTTATCTTTTACTTCTGACATTAATGATGATTCAGCCTCATTCATCACCACTACTCCTCCTTCTGTGGAATCCATTAGTCGAATTCCTAGCCTTGCAAGTCTAAGCACCTCTTTTGCCAAATCTTTCTTATCTTCCTCAAAATGGGCGGTACTACCCATAGACAACCTGCTCAAGGCATTAACAACAACATTAGCCTTACCTGGGTGATATAGAATACTCATGTCATAATCCTTGAGTAATTCTAACCACCTTCTTTGTCTGAGATTAAGCTCTTTTTGATTAAACACATACTGAAGACTCTTGCGATCGGTGAACACATCTACATGCACACCATACAAATAATGACCCCATATCTTCAAAGCAAGTACTACAACAACCAACTCTAAGTCATGGGTTGGGTAATTCTTCTCATGCACCTTCAACTGTCTGGAGGTATAAGCTATAACTTTGCCATTCTGCATTAGTACACAACCCAAAACCAACTCTATACGCATCACAATATACAACAAAACCTTGCCTACCTTTTGGTAAGGTCAACACTGGGCAGTAGTCAACCTCTTTTTCAATTCCTGAAAGCTTTTCTCACAAGCTTTAGACCATTGAAGCTTCACTGTTTTCTGAGTCAACTTTGTCAAAGGAGATGAAAATTCCTCGACGACCCATCTATAGTATCCTGCCAACCCCAAGAAACTCCTAATATCAGTTGGAGATGTGGGTCTAGGCCAATTCTGCAGTGCCTCTATTTTCTGAGTATAAACTTTACTTGTCTCTCTAGACACAATGTGGCCTAAGAATGCCACAGACTCAGTCCAAAACTCACACTTAGAGAACTTGGCATACAAGTCTCTCTTTTTTAAAGTCTGGAGAACTATTCTGAGATAACTAGCATGATCTTCTTCATTCCTTGAATAGATTAGTATGTCATCAATGAAGACGATAACAAACATATCTAAATAAGGTTTGAATACTCTATTCATAAGGCCCATGAATGCTGCAGGCGCATTGGTCAAACCAAAGGACATGACCAAAAACTCATAATGACAATAACGGGTCTTGAATGCTGTCTTGGGAATATCACATCACCTTAATTTCAACTGAGGGTAGTCAGATCTGAGGTCAATCTCAGAAAAACAAGAAGCACATTGAAGTTGATCGAAAAGATCATCAATTCTCGGAAGAGGATACTTGTTCTTAAAGGTAACCTTGTTCATTGGCGGTAATACATACACATCCTAAGGGAACCATCTTTCTTTCTCACAAACAAGGCCAGAGCGCCCCAAGGTGAGACACTTGGTCGAATATAACCTTTCTCTAAAAGATCTTTCAACTCTGCTGGTGCCATTCTTTATGGCGGAATAGAGATAGGACGAGTATCTTGAAGAACATCTATATCGAAGTCTATCTCTCTGTCAGGAGAGACTCCGGGAAGATCATCTGGGAAGACTTCTGGAAACTCTTTTACTACTGAAATTGACTAAATAGGAGGTATCTCAACACTAGAGTCATTAACTAGGACTAAGTGATAGACACACCCCTTGGAAACTAACTTTCTTGCCTTAAGGTACGAAACAAAATGACCCTTAGGCATTGCTGAACTGCTCTTCAACTCTATAACTGGTTCACTAGAAACTGGAACTTGACTACTCGAGTTCTACAATCTATTGATGCATAATAGGTATGAATCCGGTCGATACCTAGAATGACATCAAAACCTACCATGTATAACTCAACAAAATCAGCCATGGTACTCTTGTGATTGATGAAAACGGAACAATCACGATAGACACTTTCTGCTAGAATAGACTCACCATCACATGTAGAAACACTGAAGTGATCAAGAAGTTGCTCAGAAAGAACATCAAAATTGATGACTTGGATCATACTAGTGACAAAATCTGGCGAATCCTCTTGCTCTCGACGACTAGCGATAACATACAGACGGTTTCCTTCTCCGCCTGCCCTTGAAGTAGCTCATCTATATGCAGCTCTATCTAGTGGAGCAACTGAAGAAGACTGGGCTCTATTGCCCCAATTACCATTAATCTGTCTGCTCTTAGGACACTCTCTCATAACATGACCATTTTGGCCACACTTGAAGCAACTAGTGGAGCTATCATGACACACCTCTGAGTAGCTCTTACCACACTTAGCACATGCAGGAGTCTTAGTACCCCCTTGTGCCATACTACGTTGTGAATGCGCAGGTCTAGCTATGAAGTTTTGAGAATTCTGACTATTGTACTCACATTTGTTCCTTGGTGCAGGTGCACTAGAAGATTATGGAGCAGGTCCTTTCTGCTGATGTTGGAAAGAAAATCGGTTCGCATTACTACTTCGCTGCCCGGATTCATTCCCTGATGTCGTAGCCCTCTTATTCTCAAACTCTTCTCTATTTTTCAGCTGGTCCTTCTCAACTTGTTGCACATGGATCATCATCCTTGCTATGCCAATGTAATCTATTAGCATGGCTGCCTTACTTTCGTTACTTGATAGATGAGTCAACCCAACTGCAAATAAACTCCTCCTGCTCCTCATGTCAGAAACAATCTCTTTGCTTCTCTTAGCTCACAAGGTAAGAAACGCCCATGAAGGCACTCACGACCATAGGCCAGCTCAAACTCGGTTATACGTAAGCAAGAGTTAGAAAGAGACTTTTATAGAGATACACTCTATCGCACGAAGTGAGTATGAAAGATGTGAATGAATTCCTAAATATAATGTTCCAGCATCCTAATTATAGATGTGGCATACTTCACATCGATAAATAGGACTCTACAGACACGACTTCATAGACTCCCTAGGACTTTTGAACTCTGTGCTCTGATACCAAGTTTGTCACTCCCCGAGCCTACACCCTCGACGTGGCCGGCACTCGAGAACCATTGCTGGCCCCAAGCGAACACTTGTACTGGCTTACTTACTCAGCGGAAGACTTTACCCAAGATAAATACTTTTAAAACAAGTAAACTGAACTGCTCAAAATATAACTTAAAATGTATTATAATAACATTCACTGCCAAAGTGGCAACTCAAGTCTCAAGTTAACTGAAAAGGAAAAGTAAAGACTCATGAACTAACATCACTAACTCTGTATATGAAGCCTCTAAATAACTGAGATGGACGTCGGGACAAGACCCACGACATCCTAATGAACAAAAATACTGAAAGCAATAAAAGGATCCTTCGAAAAGCTAGGAGGCTCACCAACTGACTCTTAGTGCTCAACTGGATCAATGAGGCGTTGGATGCTGACCCTGAGTACCTGCGTGTGCATCATAATAAGATGTAGGCCAACTGGCATCAATACATTGAATGTACGAGTATGCGAGTTGGAATGCTAAACATACTTAAGCTTGAAAAGAATCTGAAAGAAACACTTCACTTGGCTTTACTCAACTCCTGAATAACTTAACTCAATATAAAGCAATAAAACACATGCAATATATAAAAAGCCTTTAAAACAGTAGAAACCAACTTAGTTTGTTAAAGAAAATGCAATAACAAACTCAACTTTACTCATATAATAAAGTAATATAGTTTCTGTGGGAGTTTCTCTAACTGACAACCACCACTATGAGCCTAAGTGGTGATACATAGTCTTGCCCATACTGCCAGAACTATCCTATACTTTGCCATCATATAGAACGCTTAACTAAGTGGATCCACTAGTCTATGCTAAAAGCATCTTAAGGAGTCATCTAAAAAGTATGATCCTTTACTACACATAATGGCTACATGGTTTATGGAGACGTGAGTTATATGAACTCAAACTCGCCCCCATATCGGTGCTCAATACTACTCCCAAAATATACTTAGCTCATATGTTTGTAAAAACAAAACTCTTTCTTTGGTTGGAGATAGTTACTCAAAAACTTAGCTTAAAATCACTCTTGGAAATCTCAGTTTCCTTTCTTGCTCAAATGTGAAACCATTTTAACTCTTGGGAATACCTAGTTCCCGTATAATCTTTGACGAATGAACTTTACTCTTCTTTACTGAAAACTAGCTCAAAGGCTCTTTTGGAAATCTTAGTTTCCTTTCTTGTTTAAAAGTGAAAACATTTACTCTTTGGGAATAAATAGTCCCGATATACTCTTTTGAAGAAATGAACTTCAAACTTTACTCTTTACTCAACTCAAAACTCAGGTCTTAAAACAAAGTTAAAACATTTGTGAAAGACTTTTGGAAAGCTTTATGAACTTCTCTTAACTTGACTCTTAACTTCCCTTGTCTTGACTCTTAACTTTTCTTGACTTGAATTTTCACTTTCCTTGAATTGAATTATGGATTCAAGGATTGTGATTTGTGCTAGGAAAGATCTCATGATGTTTAGGAATGATTGTAGATAGCTAAACATGAGAAATGATCAAGAAATCACTGCCTGAAAACTAGTCCGCGACGCGGACGCACATTTAAATATTTGGTCGTGAAATAACTTTTGAGGCAGAGAGATCCGTGACTGCTCCGCGATGCAAGAATGAATTTTTTGAAACCGAGGGGCAGGTCCGCGACGCGGCCTGGGGCACCAGATTTGCCTGACTTTTTCCTTCTTTCAATTTCCAGTCCCAATTCACCCAAAATCGACTATTCTTCTCAACTTCTATTTAGATTCATATACCCAACATGTATGCACAAGAATCTAACTCAAACAACTCAAGGAAACAACATTTAAACCTCAAGGAACTTTTCAATCTCAACCTAACTCAAGGACAAAGGTCAATTTCAAGAACACCATTCAAGATTCATCAACTTTTAACTTTATAGAACAAACTTTGCTGAAATAAACATGATTGGTATGTGGGTAAACGAACCCAACACTATGAAAGACTCACATACCTCTTTAGGGATCAACCCTTGTAGAAATCCACAAGCTAAACCTTCAAGAACGACGAATTTTACTCTTTCTCCAAAAAGCCTAGCGTAAATTTCCAATTGTCTAAACTAAAACAATTCAGTTTAGACCCCAATTTAATTGCTAAAAACTAATTAACTTAATTGGGTAGTGAAAAGACCAAAATGCCCTTCTAAAATCCGGATTGGACTTTCCTTATTTGAACAACCCAACTTCCAATGGGCATAACTCACTCATACAAACTCGGAATCGTTCAAACTAGGTGGCGTTTGAAAGATTATTCCAAGATAGTTCTTACGATGTCTGGAAACACACCTAACTAATCTTGAGCTAGGAATTATGGTCGTTTGAAGTTGACCAAAAACTCAAACTTAACTTAACTTAACCAATTTTCCAATTATTTCCAAAAATTACTCTTTCTAATTCTCGCTCTTTCTAGTACTTTCAATTTGCGAGATGTTACAATTAGGTATGCAACTAGTTCCACCCTCTTAGCATCAGCAACAATGCATAATCTCAAAAATCTTTTGAAGCTCTTCAACAAAGTTTTCTGGATCTTCAATGACTTTTGACTCAGTGAAGCTTGGAGGATTCATCCGTAAGAACTCACGAATCCTTGAAGTATCAGCCACTTCATGTTGGTTCTCTCTCTGTCCAACTTGATTGGTCACAACTTGGCTCAACATTCGGATAACTTCATGGAACTCAACATTGGTGACCTGTCCCTGGGGTTGCACTTCTGGTGTATTAGGTACCCCTTGATCCTGTGGTTCAACATTCCTTCTAGCGGGTCGACCTGTAACAGCTCTTCGTGGATGCATGATCTGAAAGACACGCGCTAGCACGAATTAGAAGAAACTTTGTAGAGATAAACTCTATTTCACGAAATGAGTATGAAAGAAGTGAGATAGTTCCTAAATGTCGCAGCCTCCTAATTATAGATGTGGCATGCTTCACACTGATAACTAGGACTCTACATACACGACTTCATAGACTTCCTATGACTCTTTAATTCTATGCTTTGATACCAAGTTTGTCATGCCCGAGCCTACACCCTAGGCAGGACTGGCCCTCGAGAACCATTGCTGGCCCCAAGCGAACCCCTGGCCTGACTTAACTCTCAGCGGAAGACTTAACTCAAGATAAAAGAAGGTATTAAAAATACAGTCATACTTAACTGACTCAACGAATAACTTAGAATGTATTTAACGATCAACATTCAACTGGCCAAAATGACAACTCAAGTCTCAACACAACTGAAAAGGAAATGTAAAGACTCATGAACTAACATCAACTAGCTGTCTATGAAGCCTCTAACAACTGAGATAGACGTTCGAACAAAACCCACAACATCCTAATGAACTAAAATGCTAAAGTAATAAAAAGGGGTCCTCCGGAAGCAACGAGGCTTACCAACAACTCTGAAGCTCAACTAGAATCAACGATGTGCTGGATGCTGATCCTGGTTACCTATATCTGCATCATAAAAATAAGTAGGCCAACTGGCATCAGTATATTGAATGTATGAGCATGCGAGGGGAATTCTAAAACAAGACATAAGCTTGAAAGAAACTGAAAGAACATACCTGGGCTCAACTCAACTCAACTTAACTCATTTCAATATAAACCGATAATATGAATGCAATAGAAAGAAAAGCTTTTAAAACATGGATAACAATTCTGTGTATTGAGAAATACAATAGTAACTCAGTTTGTATGCAAGGATACAATATAAACTTTGTTTGTATATAAAATACAATTAACTATGTGTATATAAGAATACAAAATACTTTTGTGGTAGTTTCTCTAACCGAAAACCATTACTTAAGAGCTATGTGATGATACATCATTTTGCCTCATGCTGCCAGGGCCGTCTATACCTTGCCAGGGGTATAAAACCTAACTACTAAGTGGATCCACTAGTCTATGCTAAAAAGCACCAAGGAATTATCTAAAAAGGTATGACCCTTTTCTACCTATGATGGCTACATGGTTTGTGGGGGATGTGAGTTGTCTGAACTCTCCCCGATATCGGTGCTCAATACTACTTCCAAAATATACTAGCTCATATGTTTAAAAACATAACTCTTTCTGAGATTTGAGATAATTCCTCAAAAACAATCCCAAATGCACTCTTGGAAATCAAAGTTTCCTTTCTTGCTTAATTGTGAAAGCATTTACTCTTTACTGAAAACTAGCTCAAAGGATCTTTTGGAAATCGGTGTTTCCTTTCTTGTTTAAATTTGAAAAAAATTACTCTTTGGGAATACATAGTCCCCAAATACTCTTTTGATGAAATGAAATTCACTCTTTACTCCTTACTTAACTCAAAACTGAAGTCTTAAAACAAGTTTAAAGCATTTGCGAAAGACTTTTGAAAAAACTGTACGATCTCTCTACACTTGGCTCTTAACATTCCTTGAATTTGAAATAATGGATTAAAGGTTATGATTCATGTTTATGGATGATTTCAAGATGTTTAGAAGTCATTTAGAATAGTTAAAATCGATAGGAAGTGTTAATAAAATTTAAAAGGACTTAGACAGGCTAAACACCGAAAAATGGGTAGGGGTGGACGACCCGGGTGCATTGCTGGCGCGGGGCTACAACCCCTAAAGTTGAGAGACTGCTTTTTGGTGCACTGGTGGCATGCCACGCCAGCCCTGCTGGCGTGTCAGTGATGTGTCGCACCAGCCCTGCTGGCATATCAGCGGCGCGCCACTCTAGCTCTCCCCCATGTAAACCCGATAAATTTTTCTTCTCATTTTCTTGTCTTAACTCGACTAATTTTGATTCTTTTTCTCGATTTCTTTTTAGATTGAGATACCCAATATATGTATACAAGAATCTACTCAAACACAACCCTAAAATCAACATGATTTCCTCAAGAACTCATCAATCTCATCCCAATCTCGAGAACAAAAGTCAATTTCGAGAGCACAAATCAAGAACCTTAACCTTCAACTTTCTAGAACGAATTTAACGCTAGAATTGACATGATTGGCGCGTGGGTGAACGAAATCAATGCTATGTGAACTCACATACCTCGTAGGATCAAATCCTTGGCGAAATCCGCAATCAATTCCTCAAGAAATCGACGAATCTTGACCTTTCTCTTCTTTTTTCCTCTTGAGTTCTTTTCTCTAAAAACCTAGCGTAATTTTGAGTGTGTAAAATGAACCAATTCATTTTAGAGCCCTACTTAATTACCAAAAAAGAAATAAATTAATTGGGTATGGAAAAGTCCAAAAGACCCTTTTAAAATCCGGTTAACTTTCCTTGTCCAGACATCCCAACTTCAAACGGGCATATCTCCCTCATATGAACTTTAAATTGAGAAAACTCAGCGGAGTTGGAAAGATAATTCCAAGAACTTTCATTTAAAATCTTATTTTCTGCCTAACTCATCCTGTACTGAGAGTTATGGTCATTTGAAGTTGACCAAAAACTCATACTTAACGTAACTTAGCCAAATTCCAGATTTTTCATTATTTCCAAAAATGGTTCTTTCTAATTCTAGCTCTTTCAAATAGCAGGATGTTACATGTGTTCACCGATCACAAGAGTCTTTAGTATGTATTCAGTAATAAGAGCTTAATCTCAAACAATGGAGGTGGTTGGAATTATTCAAGGATTATGACATGAGCATTCTCTATCACCCATGTAAGGCTAATGTTGTTGTTGATGCCTTGAACAGGTTTTCTATAGGTAGTACCTCCAATATTGAGGAGGACAAGAAAGAGTTAGCAAAAGATGTGCACATACTTGTATGATTAGGAGTCCGATTAATGGATTCCAATGAAGGAGAAGTGGTGGTGATGAATGGGGTTGAATCATCATTAGTGTCTAAAGTGAAAGAGAAACAAGACCCTATTTGTCTTGAATTGAAGGAAAATGTTCATAAGAAAAAAGTGATGGCTTTTGAACAAGGGGGAGATGGTGTATTGAGGTATCAAGGTGGATTGTGTGTACCAAAGGTGGATGAACTTCAAGAAAGGATCATGGAGGAACCTCATAGCTCTAGATACTCAATCCATCCGGGTTCCAAAAATATGCATCGTGACTTGAGAGAAGTCTATTGGTGGAGTAGTATGAAGAGGGGCATTGCAGAGTTCGTTGCTATGTGTCCCAATTGCCAACAAGTCAAGGTAGAGCACCAGAGGTCCGGTGGTATGGCTCAGACTATAGATCTTCTAGAATTGACGTGGGAGATGATCAATATGGATTTTATTATTTGTCTACCATGGTCTCGCATGCAGTATGATTCGATTTAGGTGATTGTAGATCGAATGACTAAATAAGCCCATTTCTTATCGGTAAAGACAACATTTTCAGCAGAAGATTATGCTAAGTTATATATTCAAGAGATAGTCAGACTTTATGGAGTTCTAGTCTCCATTATTTCATATAGAGGTACGCAATTCACCGCGCAATTTTGGACATCTTTCCAGAAGGGTTTGGGTTTGAAGGTGAACCTTAGTACTGCTTTTCATCCACAAATTGATAGTCAAGCAGAGCATACACTTCAGACTTTAGAGGATATGCTGAGGGAGTGTGTGATCAATTTCAAGGGTAATTGGGATGATCACTTTACCATCCAAATGGCTCCCTATGAGGCTCTTTATTGGGAGAAGATGCAGATTTCATATTGGATGGTTTGAAGTTCGTGAGGCTGGGTTGATAAGACAAGACTTGGTTCATCAAGCTATGGAGAAAGTGAAGATTATTCAAGAAAGGTTGAAAACAACCAGGGTCGTCAGAAATCCTACAATAATGTTAGGAGAAAAGACTCAGAGTTTGAGGTAGATGATTGGGTTTACTTGAAGGTTTTATGAATGAAGGGTGTTATGAGGTTTGGCAAGAAGGGGAAGCTTAGTCCCCGGTATATTGGCCCTTACAAGATATCCAAGAGGATTGGCAATGTAGCCTATGAGTTGGAGCTACCATCAGAATTAGAAGCAGTCCATCTGGTATTCCATATTTCAATATTGAAGAAGTGTATGGGGGATCCTTCACTTATTGTACCAACTGAAAACATTGGTATTAAGGATAGCTTGTCTTAGGAGGAGATTCCCGTTCAGATTCTGGATCATCAGGTTCGTAAGTTGAGAACCAAGGAGGTAGCATCAGTCAATGTCTTATGAAGGAATCACTTTGTTGAGGAGGCTACTTGGGAGGCTGAAGAGGATATGGAGAAGAGATACCCACATCTCTTTGATTCTGGAGAAATTTCAAATTAAGGTACTAATCCTTTTCTTGGCATTTATTTTAGTTGAAATGTTGTGTTACTTTGCATATTGAGTGTTTCGGCTGGGTGTTTATTTTACCACCATTAGTCTACTTAGAGTAATCTCATTCGAGGATGAATGTTCCCAAGGAGGAGATATTGTAACACCTCGGTATTTGAAGGAGCTAAAAATAGAAAGAACTAAATTGGAAATAGAAAAATTTGAAATTTTGCAAGTTAGGCATAAGATATGAGTTTTGGGTCAACTTCAAACGACCATAACTTTCAGTACATGATGAGTTAGGTGGCCCATAAGATATCAAGTGAAAGGTCTTGGAATCCTCTTGCCAACGCCACCGAGTTCGCTAATTTTTGAGCTCGTACGAGGGAGATATGCTTGTTTGAAGTTGGCTTGTCCAGTTAAGGAAAGTTACCCAAAATATTAGGGGTATTTTCCTTACCCAATCTAATTAATTCTATTTTTAGTAATGTTTTGGGGTCAAATATGATTTGGGTCAGTTTTCATAAATCAAAATATGCTTAGGGTTTTAGAGGAGTTCGAGAAAAGGAGAAAAGGTCAAGGCCTTCGTCAAGATTCTTGAGTTTTGTTGAGGATTTCGCTAAGGGTTTGATCCCTAGTGTTGGATTTCGTTCACCCACACGCCAATCATGTTTTTTTAAGAAATTCCATTCTCAAAATTGAAGGAATTGAGTTTTTGATTAGTGTTCTTAAAGTATTGTGTTCGTTCTTGAATTAGGATGGGTTTGATGAGTTCTTGAGATAATCTTATCGAGTTTAAGAGTTGTTGTTGAGTAGATTCTTGTGTACTTTTTTGGAGTATTCGATTCTAAGTTATTGGGTAATAAACCATTCGATTCTAGGCGAATTAGGGTAAAAAATCGAAGAGAAATATTCGTCAGGTTTTCTGAGCGGTGCCTGGGGCGATGAGCCACCGATGCACCAGGGGTGGCTGGTGCATCGCACCAGAAGTGCACCAAGAATAGTGCTCTATAGTTAGGGGGTGGTGCCTCACACCACTCAGTGCACCAGGGTCACCTGCCCCCACCCCTTATCCGTCGTTTAGCCTATCTGAGTTCTTTCAAAGTGTACCTTTACTCCCCTTTGATTCTAACTACTCTAAACTACTTCTAAACATATAGAAATAATTCATAACATTAACCATAACCTTAAATTCATAATTCAAATTCAAGGTAGAGCTAAGAGTCAAGTCTTGAGAGTTCTTCGAGTCATTTTAAGAAGTCTTTTACAAATTGTTTAAAACTTGTTTAAATGACTTGAGTACTGAGTTGAGGAAGAGTAGAGCTGAGTTCATTTTCTTTAAAATGATATATGGGAACTAAGTATTCCGAGAGCAAATATTTTTACATTTAAGAAAAGTTGAAACACTGATTTCCATACGAGATCCTGAGCTGTTTAAAGTACTATCTCATTTTAGAGAAAACCTTTTGATTAATAATCTCAAAGTTGAGGAAGAGGAAATATTTTCTTTAAAACATAATGAGCTAAGTATATTTTAGGAGTAGTATTGAGCACCGATATGGGGGAGAGTTCTAACAACTCATAGCTCCCATAAACCATGTTGCCAACGTGGGTAGAAAAGGGTCATACTTTTTAGATGATTCATTTATGGGTTTTTATCATAGAATAGTTGATCCACTTGGTTGAGGAGTTCTATACCCAGACAAAGTATAGGAGAGTTCTGGCAGCGTGGGCTAGACATTGTATAATCACATAGCTCATAGTGATGGTTGTCGATTAGAAAAAATCTCCCAAACATAGTTTACTTTTTAATTGTGCATACAAACATAGTTTATATCGTATTTTCTAATATATTGAGTTGTTATCTATTGTTTTAAAAGCTTTTCTTTATATTGCATTACTGTTATTGTTTTATATTGAATTGAGTTGAGGTTGAGTTGAGTTGAGACGAGGTAAGTTGTTCCTTCAGTTTTAGTTCAAGCTTATGTCATGCTTTAGATTTCCCCTCATATGCTCGTACATTCAATGTACTGATACCATTTGGCCTGCATCATTTTATTATGCAGATACCTGTAACCAGGATCAACAACCAGCGCTTCGTTGATCCAATTAAGTTCTAGAGTTATTTGGTGAGCCTCCTTGCTTTTGGAGGATTCCCTATTTACTTCCAGTTATTTCATTTTGTTATTAAGATGTCATGGGTCTTGTCTCGACATCCATCTCAGTTAGCAGAGGCTTCATAGATAAATAGGCAGTAGTTCATGAGTCTTTTCCATTTTCAGTTTTAAATGTTTAAAGACTTGAGTTGCCTCTTTGGCCAGTTGAATGTTCCTTTACAACATTCTGAGTTTATTACATGACTTTATATTTTGAGTTCTTTTAATGTTGAGTAAGTCTTCCGCTAAGAGTTAAGTCAGGCCAAGGGTTCGCTTGGGGACAACAATGGTTCTCGAGTGCTAGTCATGTCTTGGGTGTAGGCTTGGGGCATGAGAGATTGTGTGAGACTTTCTAAAGATATAGATCGGTTTATTACCATTACCAATAGTTTTGGAGATGCATAAACAAAGAATAAGTTTGTAGTGTGCTTGCTTTCGATAATCTCAAATATTCATATGATTTGAATGACACACAATTTACTAATCTCTATATAAGTTTATAAAGTGATGAGTCATGTATATGCAAAACTTAATTAGTTCGAAGGGGATATGATTAGGTACAAGAATATTAATTCAATATTGGTAAAAGTAATTGTTTCTCCCCAATATACACACAAGTGTACGTGGTCGCTCAAGTTATATAGATTCTTAAAGAAACGAGTTATCGTTCCCAAGGGACTTATGATCAACTTATATCTAACACTTAACTCTACAAATAAAATAAAAGTAATCATTTTCAGAAATGGTGATGATTGTTAACTACTAATACTAATTATGCAATAAATAAAAGTAACTAAGAGTGAACAACTTTAAGATGATGTTTCAAGCAAGTAAAAGGTAATTCCAGGGCTGCAACATGCAATGAATCTCATGTATCATATCCTCGGCTTAGAACTAATTTCAGTTGCTAAGTTACTGGTTTACAGGGTTAATTGTATGAGTCGGGTATCAAACCTCTAGTCGCCTACTCTAGTTAGCTGTCTAACTACATCATTGAGTGGGGATAAATAGGCCTAACTGGTGAGCATTTATATTTCATCATGTTTCGTAACCAAGCAAGTTGTTCATCCGGGCGTCACTCCTGAACGCAAATCACCTCAACTAAATGGATCGATCGAGCTCTCTATATTCTCCGGTCTATCTAATCCCTCCTCTCTCAAATTTAAGATTAGACAATAAATTTATCTTATGGTGGTCAAGCATAAAATACTAAAACAAGAATATAGAAGTAACTTATAATGACAACCAAGAATTAATTCAAGAAGCCTTTAAATAATTAACAATCGATTTGTATCTACAACCCCAGAACTAGGGCGTTAAGCCACTCATACTATTAGAAAACCACAAAATACAATTGTTCATGTGATTTCCAGAAAATGGAAGAGTTAGAAGATCAAAACCTATTTAAAAAGATGAATCTTTCTCTTGCACACCAAAACAAAGTTGAACACTCACAATGTAGCCCTAGGGGTCTATTTATAAGAGTAGGAAAATTTGAGTCCAAATCTACTTCAACTAGGAATCCTTTTTAAAACAACTTAAGCTAAAAAAATTGGAATTTCCTTGGGGTGTCGCACCTGCCATCGCACCTGGATTTTAACTCTGAACTTTTGGTGTTGGCGCGCCACATCTGGCATTGCGCCAGGCAGCATTAGTGATTTTTTGCCTTGGCGAGTCGCCTCTCTTAGCGCACCTGAGAGGCGCCCCAGTAATTTAGGAATTGGCGCATCGCCTCTTTCAGCACGCCTGAGAAGGATATCTGAAGTTTGGCCCTTGGCGCCTAGCAGTGCACCAAGCCATTTAGCTTCCAGCCTGTCGTTTTTTTGTGTTTCCTTGCTCACTCTTTCTTCGTATCAACTCCAATCTCCTTGAAAGTTCCTGAAATGACTAATCATGTGTTTTAGTGCATAGTCATCAGAAGTTACACAAAAATCAAGCTAATAACTAAAGTCATTCTTTAATTCAATCAAAACATGGGCAATTATCGACAACTTAGGCATATAAATACGCCTAAGATCGCCACCCCACACTTAATCCTTTGTTTGTCCTCAAACAATCTTTAGACTATCAACTCTTTTTAATATCCCTTGGACTTATCAGCACACCTTAAAATCAACTAAACATTTTAAATCATGATCTCTTAGTTCACAATGGATGCAACATTTCATCATCTATACACCAAGTTACAACACATATGCTCAAAGAATGACTCTTTTACTATTTTCCAGGTTAATGCAAACTCATACAAACATACCAATTAGAGAACATATGACATGAAGGCCCTCACTCATTTGTGTTTAGTATAGCCTTTCACTCAAGTAATCATTAACAACAAAGCCTATTTTTCAACAATCAACTCACTCTCACAAATGAAGTTCTTACTTCTCTCAACATACCATAAGCTTGCCCATAGTGTATTCTCACTTTCGCATTGTATTTCTCAAGGAATCAAGAGGACTTTTATTTGGTTGTAATGTCGGATTAAGGTAATGAAGGGAATATTTAGGACTCATATTAGTGACTACACCTCCCTAATGCACATGTCATTGCTTTTTCAACAAACCTCCTGCTTAGCTTTTCTTTCTTCTTAGTACACACTTCATGAATATTTATCCTTACTCCATTTTTGCCCTTTATTCTCTCTTTTTTGTATACATGCCTTTGCACTATCCACCCTCACTCGAGATTTTAAGGTCCAATTGAGGTAAACAATATCATTGGTAGGACCAAGGCCAATGTTTGGAGCATAATTCTGAAATAGCCACCCTCAATTGAGTTAAGGTGCACAATGTCACTAAGGACCAGGGCCAAAACAGAGTTTTACTTATTCTTTTCTTTTCCACACAATTTAGCATTTCACCCTTTCTCATATCAACCAACTTTTGCAACCCTTATTCTTAACATAGTGCATTAAGGATTTTATTAAGATCAAAAAGTTTTGGTATCAAACAAACGGGTTTCGGCTTATCATGTGGCTAATCAACAAACAAGGCTAAAGGCTTAATGGGGCTTCACTAGGGGCAATTTCACTGGTAGGCATACAAGTAGAGTCAAGAATTGGCTTTTTGAATGAAACGCCTCAATCACATTCCCTAAGTCATACAAGCTACTTATTCAACACACACCGGGCAAGTTCTAGCTATCAATTGAAGCAAGAACTAACAACAACTCACCACACATGGCATCACAACACACATAAGGATTCATCAAATATTATGCTCATACAACTTGCATTAAGATACTACTACATAATAAAGCTCATTTATTTTTCTTTTGAGTCAAAACAAAGAACACATGTTTGTTTCAAGGTTATCATTCTTTTGCATTTTTCCAATTATGACTACGCATGATGTCTGGCTAAATTTTTCGGACATAGTTTCAAAAGACCAAGGTTGGTTTCTCAATCCTACTCCTCTATGTGACCAATTTTCCCTTAAGACGGTTGTCATCCATCCATCATTGGGAACTGTCACTCTTACGACGACTCTAAGACTCAATAAAGCAGTAAAACTAGACCTCATCGGTTCAAAGGGACTATCCTCAATAAAAGTACTGAAAACAAACGCTGAGGAACCCAAAATAAAAAAAATTCAAAAATTTAGGCATAAAACTAAAAACTAAAGTTAGAACTAAAGCTAGACTCGATAAAGCATTAAACATATATATACAAACGAGACATATTACCCACCCCACAGTTAAAAATAAGCACCGTCCTCACTGCACATATAAGACAAAGCATAGAGAGAGGAATACTCTATCACGCCTCTAGGCCTCATCGTCATCACGACCACCATAAAAAACCATTAAGGCATTCGCCTCCTCATCAACAGTATCAACATCATCCTTCTCATCCATCGCCTCATCCGCCGTGGCCTCATCATCATCTAGATGATCCATAAAGGCAGGACCAATCATGTATAGAAATGTTGCACTATCCGTCAATGGGTAGTGATCCGCCAAGGTCTCCATCTCTTCATCAGTGACAGGACGTTCTCCTATTCACAACTGCAATTCCGCCATGCCGAACATCCTAGCCATAACACTATCATCTCGGAATTGTCATTCTTGGGCTAACAAGACAGGTCCATGGGACGTGTCTAGTGCCTTTGTCCTATTCACATCAACTATCTTACCCATCAAGTCGGGGTGGAAAGCAACAGTCATGTCCACTGCTTCCTCCTCAATTCGCTCAGCCCTCTGAAAATGGGTTATCAACCCCCCGTAACTAAACCTCCACCTCAAATTATTTCTGAACTTTATCATGTTCTGCCTGAAAATTGCCCCAATATTAATGGGCATCCCCTGCATCAACATATAAACTAGAACTACCCTATCTCGCGTCACATCTATAAGATGTTTAGTGGGTAGGGACACACTACAAACTATTTTCAACCAGACCCGAGCTACCTGATTAAAATTAGCATACTGGAGGGTAGAATGCCTCCCAGTATCCTTGCTTCTCTCCCACCTCGCAGTCGATTCCACCCCACACAAAGTATGACGTATATCTCTATAAAGGGGTTTTTCTTTCAACCTATTGAAATCATCAACATCACAGTTCGAGGTACCCAAAAACTCATTCACTATTCTAGTAGAAAATTTCACATCCTTACCAGGAATTGGCACAGTTTTATACTTAGTCTCAGTAAGCCAGTTCGCATAGAACTCCCTAACCAACGACAAGTTACACAATCTCTCGGATGTTCAAAAATAAACCTCAACCCCAAAGCAGTCATAGTATTATAGATTACGAGAAATTATGATTGTAAGAGTACCTCATTCACATATTCATCTCCCGTGTACTTAGCCTATTTCTGGCATTCAAACCACTCCCATCCATACCTTTGCACAGCCTTCTTCCCGAATATCCGCATTGGTTCCCGACCACTAGAAGACCCGGAAGCTTTCCCTTTCTGACTCCGCTTGCAACCCACAACATTTTTAGCTTTTGGTGCCATTACTACCTATTAAGAAGAAAAATAGAACAAAAGAAAAAAATTAAAAATTAGAGGGGGAGGGGAGTCGGATGGTAGTTAGAAGGTGAATGAAGAAGAAGGAGAAAAGTGTAGAGAGTGAGAGTTGAGAGAAACACTTGGAAGGTGGTGATTATTTATGGAGAGAGTGGAATAAGAAGAGTTTGTTTTGGGAAAGTGAAAGACTTAGTGGTGGAATTAATGGGTGAACTTTGGGATTAATGGTGGAATGTGGGAATTTATGGAAGAATTATGGAGGAAGAAGAAGAGTTGGAGAGAATATGGAGTGTGGGTTGGTTGGTTTGAGAGAGAATGAGGGAAATAATTTAGTTTTAGGGATTTTGAGGGGTTGGGTCGGGTTATCCGGGTCTAAACCCAAATTTTTTTAAAAAACTGGGAATTGGGGCGATAGAGGCACACGGGCCAGCCTCGCGCCATAAAAGGTGCTCTGCAATACACTGTCAGGCGCGGTGCGCCAACCAGTGCGCCTGGCTTCAGTGATTCTAGGCTGAGGGGCGATGGAGGGGCGACGCACAAGCGTAGCACCCTAAGAACCTCTCTGAAATATCTGGCCAGGTGCGGCGCGCCAGCCAGTGCGCCCACTTCAATGATTTTTTAATTTTTTTTTTTGTTTTTAACTTTTACAAACTAAGTTACAAATAATGAAAAATCCTATCTAGCTAAAAAAAAAATAAAAAAATACTTCCTAGATTCTAAAAAGTGAAACTCCACTAAAACAAAGAAATCAAAATTCAAAAACGAACTAGGTATCTGTTACATATTGTTCATGGGTTGCCTCCCGTGTAGCGCTTGATTTAATGTCGCGGTACGACTCAACTATGATCATTCATTATTTAGCTCAAGAGCCTCCAGTTCACGATCCACATCTTCCGCAAAGTAATGTTTAACTCTTTGCCCGTTCACCAAGAACGTTGGGCCCTGTGCACCTTTAAGTTCCATGGTACCATATTGTGTCATCCTTACCACTTCGAAGGGACCACTCCATTTAGACCTTAGTTTTCTGAGGAATAACCTTAATATAAATTTAAAGAGTAGTACCTTTTCTCCCGGAGTGAAAGTACAACGAACTATGTGCTTGTCATGCCACCTCTTTGTCTTTTCTTTATAGAGCTTGGCATTCTCATACGCTTGGAGCCTGAACTCCTAAAGTTCATGTAGTTTATTTACTCTCTTTCTACATGCTAGCTCTGGGTCCAAGTTCAACCTCTTAATCACCCAATAAGCTTGGTGTTCTAATTCCACCGGAAGATGACATGCTTTACCAAACACTATGTAATAGGGAGAAGTCCCTATGGGTGTCTTATATGCAGTCCTATATGCCCACAACACATCATCTAACTTCTCAGGCCAATCCTTCCTCTACGCATTCACCGTTTTCTGCAAAATTTGCTTTACCTTTCTATTTGAAACTTCCACTTGGCCGCTCGTTTGAGGATGGTAAGTTGTAGCAAACTTATGACGAATACCATACTTAGCAAGAAGATTTTTCACTAGATGGTTAATGAAATGCTTACCTCCATCACTTATGATTGCCCTTGGAGTGTCAAAGCAAGTGAAGATATGCTTCTTGATGAACTTAATCACCACCATTACATCATTCGAAGGAAGAGCGACAGCCTCAACCCATTTACTCATAATCCACAGCCACAAGAATGTATTGGTTTCCACTAGATGGCGGTAAGGAACCCATAAAGTCAATACCCCACACATAAAAAATTTCCACCTCCAAAATGTCACTTAGCGGCATCTCATCTTCTTGAAATAGTACCCAACCTTTGGCATTTATCACAACTCTTCACAAAAGCAATAAAATCTTTAAATAACGAGGGCCAAAAGAAACCAGATTGTAGTACCTTGTGTGCCGCGCGCTCTCTTACATGGTGGCCTCCATATGTGCTTGCTTGACAACTTTCGATCACTTTTTGAACCTCATACTCCGGAATGCATATTTTCACCACCCGATCCACACCTTGCTTGAATAAGAACAGTTCATCCCAGATGTAGAACTTAGCATCATCATTGAGCTTTTTCTTTTGTTGGGTGGTTGCAACCGGAGGGTAGTCTCCATTTACTATCAAATTCACAATGTCTGCATACCAGGGCACTTGATAAATATCTAGTGCCATCAACTGCTCATTCGGAAATTCTTCCTGAATTTGTTCACCTTCATTCACACGGGAAAAATCCTCCAACCTAGACAAGTGATCAACTATTTGATTTTCAGTACCTTTTCTATCCTTAATCTCATGGTCAAATCCTTGGAGAAGCAATATCCATCGAATCAGCCTTGGTTTAGCATCCTTCTTCTTGAATAGGTACCTAATAGTTGCATGGTCAGTAAAAACAATCACCTTAGTATCTACCAAATACGATCTGAACTTGTCGAAGGCGAACACTAGAGCTAGCATCTCCTTCTCAGTCACTGTGTAATTAGCTTGTGCAGAATCCAAGGTATTGCTTGCATAATAGATCGAGTGGAACACCTTATCTTTTCTTTGTCCCAACACTGCACCCACTGCTACGTCGCTTGCATCACACATGAGTTCAAATGGTACTTCCCAATTAGGAGCAATTAAGATGGGAGCCTCAATTAAGTTCCTCTTCAACATCTCAAAAGCTTTCAAGCACATCTCATCAAAATCAAATTTCACCTCATTCTCCAAAAGAATGCACATAGGTCTTGCAATCTTAGAGAAATCCTTGATGAATCTCTAGTAAAAACCTGCATGACCAAGGAAACTTCGCACCCCTTTTACGGAAATAGGAGGGGGCAATTTTTCAATAACTTCTACCTTGGCTTTATCAACTTCTAAACCCGACTTAGACACCTTATGTCCCAACACTATTTATTCTCTAACAAAAAAATGACACTTTTCCCAATTTAGCACTGAGTTAGTGTCCTCACACCTAGCAAGTACCTTATCAAGATTCCGGAGACATACCTCAAAAGACTTCCCAAAGGCGGATAAATCATCCATTAACACCTCTACAAAGTCTTTCACCATATCATGAAAAATGTCCATCATACACCTTTGAATAGTCGCTGGTGCATTGCAAAGTCTGAATGACATGCGTTTGAAAGCATATGTACCATAAGGACAAGTGAACATGGTCTTTTCCTGATCCTCGGGTACAATTAAGATCTAGTTGTAACCAGAACACCCATCTAAGAAACAATAGTACTCATGCCCTGCGAGTCAGTCAAGCAACTGATCAATGAAGGGAACCAGGTAATGATCTTTCTGGGTGGCATCATTTAGTTTCCGGTAATCCATGCAAATTCTCCATCCGGTCACTATTCTAGTAGGAATCAACTCATTCTTTTCGTTCCTTACCACTATCATACCTCTCTTCTTGGGAACACACTGTACAAGACTTACCCACTTATTATCAGAGATCGGGTACACTTGGTTTGTGATCATTTTCCATGTAGATTCTGTGCATACATAACACCGGACTAATCCCATGAATATTAGCCATCTGCCATCCAATCGCTTTCTTTCTCCAGCCTTAGTCGTTTTTTCGTGTTTCCTTGCTCCTTCTTTCTTCGTATCAACTCCAATCTCCTTGAAAGTTCCTGAAACGACTAATCATGTGTTTTAGTGCACAATCATCACAAGTTACACAATAATCAAGCTAATAATTAAAGATCATTCTTTAATTCAATTAAAACATGGGCAATTATCGACAACTTAGACATATAAATATGCCTAAGATCAGTAAACAAACAAAACATACATCTAAGATCTAAAAAAGTTTTCAATAATCTAAGGCCTCTTTAAGAGAAATTGTGCGAACTCAACTAAAGCAATTAATATCATATTATATTAGAAGTATCTTCAATTTACTAACGCCACATAAAGTGCCTCCAGAACAAGTAAGCTTGTTTATATTTCTCAAATAATTAAGTTACAAATCTCTATTCAAATAACAAAATGTTCACCTTGTAATTCCCTCCTCAATTTCCCCTTCTCTTATCCCCAACTTTAAAAAAAAGAGTGAAATTTGGGAGTATGATAGTATGTACACAAATCTTACATTTACCTTGTAAAGATAATTATTAAAGAAAATGAAAAACATATATATGCTTTAACACATCATATAGGTACATGATTTCAAATCTAGAGAGAATAAAATTTATTCTCTTGCATATATTATAATTTTTTCTATCACTAACAACATAAAAATTCTTATAATATTCTCATAGGGAAGAAAATAATTTATCAAAGGCATCTATGATAAAAGGTGTTATAATAAGTCTCTAGTTCATTTTCCAGCTCAACTTTTCTCCTCAAATAAGCATTACGTCTTGTTAATAGTAGTAAAACAAACAATCCAGTCCTAGCATCTTGTATCAAAGCATCATTGTCTCTCAAATGATGTCTCAAATTCTTCAACTTTGTGCAGATCTCGCACCTCCTATTGCCGCCATCATTAGATAACAATGTCATTTCCACGATAAATTAATTACTCGATAACAAACAAAAAAGTAAGAAAAAGATTAATTTTTATAGTCAAACCTCTCTACAACAACAATTCTCGATCACTAATTTTCCAAAATATTTAGCCAACTGAACATGAAAAGACTGAAAAACATTTCTACATATCGAACACATCCTTAATTAGGAAAGAAAAAGCATTGGTATTACTGTATGTTACAAAAAAAATAATTTATATGGGGTAACTTCAAAGACTTTCCTCACACTAACATTATTTTGTAGTAGCTCGTATATGTAATTTAATCTACGACATTATGTGATTATCTATTTGGAGATATTACTCTTTAGATCAAATTTGATTTTATGCTTGAGTTACATTGGTCAAGTTTGTTGATTTTTTAGGTTTTTAAAAATTTGAGATATAAATCATATTTAGAAAAAATACATTCAAACTCTAAAAGATCTTTGCAAAAAGTATGGTCAAACACAACTCCAACTCCAACTTTGAAATTAAAAATAAAATGAATATTTATTTTATATTAATTTTAATGTCCAAATACCCACTTGATATTATCCCACAAGTAAAATTGAGATGTATACACAAATCATACACCTATTTGTGAAGATCATAAAAAAAAAAAAATTACATAAATTAAACTTAAAGACTTTAACGCGAAATTAAATTTTTTATCTTGTGTATATTATGATGATTTACTCCCAACAATCAACCAACATAGCAATTTGTATTATCTTCATACAGGGAAGAAATTAAAATCAAAGATACCTACGATAAAAGAAGTTGTCTTTAATGATACAACTTCTTTTATCATAGGTATCTTGGATTTAATTTTCTTCCCTATAAGAAGATTATCAGAATTGCTATAGGTCGTTGTTAGGGCTAGGGCCGGGGTTGGGTCCTTCATTAGATTGAGACATGGATTTAGATTTGGGGTTATAGTATTTGTAGAATTTATGTCAAAATGTTTTTGGAATAATAAGGGTTATAGGGATGTCTTACTATATTAACTAAAGAAAGCTTGGTCAAGTGATTAGATAACACGAAAAATGGCACCGTTGTCTAATGATGACATTGACAAGAGCGAAAGATATGCACAGAGCTGGAGAATGTGAGATACCATATAAGAGGAATTGAAGCACAAATGCGAGATGCTATACTATACGTCCTTGCGTCATAATCTAGCATCTTGCACTTGAGCATTAATTTCTCTCAGATAGTGTCTAACATTCTTCAACTCCATACAATCTCTCGCCTCCTATCAACATCATCATCATAAAATGGTACCATTTTCATTGTTATTTAATAACTGGACCAAGAAAATAGATTTTTCTTTATTTAATAATTTAATATAGTTAGATATCTCTATAACAGTCATTTTTCTAACAACAATTCACAATAACAATCAAAAAAAATTTGGAGCAGATTTTTTATGTTTTCTATAATAGCCCCCAAAAAATGCAAATATGGAGAGATTTTACTGACCTATTTAGAAACATTAATGTGAATAAATATAATAAGAAAATGGAAATAATTAAACTAATTACCTCAGTGGGGGTGATGCTACTCTATGTAAAATGTGATGAAAACAAAATGTTAAGACCTTGAGTGGGTGATGCTACTCTATGTGAAATGTGATGAAAATGAAATGTTAACAACTTGGGTATTTATAGAGGAATGTGATCCTAATTTCATATGATTTGTTAAACAAATTTCCATAAAACATGGAAAGTTATGATATTGAAGGAACTTAATTATTTATCCTTTTTTGCTTATAGAATTAAAAAGTTTACCATGAAAAAACTTGAAAATTTAAGATATGGAAGGAACTTAATTATTTATCATTTTTTTGCTTATTGAAGTAGAAGGAACAAGATTGTAAAGACAAATTATATGAAGTTGGACATTTAAGATATGGAAGGTACTTGATTATTTATCTTTTTTTTGCTTATAGAAGTAGAAGGAACGAGATGGTGAAGATAAATTATATGAAAAAGACTTAAGAGTGTGTTAGGTATGAAGGAATATATTTTTCTACATTACTTATTTTTGTATGTTTAATAAGTAAGGAGAAAATAATATCCCAAAATTAATTAGATTTAAACTATGCAAATACTATAGCCCTAGATCTGTGTCCATGTCCCAACGGTTGGGGCCCAACCCAATGAAGTACCCAACCCCTGTCCCTACAAATGACTTAAGAACTAATCCTAACCTTGAGACCCAACAGTTTCCCATTATTTGGTCGAGTCTCTAAGTTGGGATTGAATCTCAGGTCGGGGTTGAGGATTGGATCATGGTTCAGGGTAGAATTATGGGTCAAGTTCAAGTCCCATGTCGGGGAAGGTCTCAGATCGGGCGTTAGATCTCGAATTAGGATTATGATGTAAGAATTATTATTTATTTCTTATTTATGGCCCAAGTTTACTTGTAACCCAAGTAATACTATAAATAATATTTAATAAGGAACAGATCTCGTCCGTACATAGGTTACTTGATGGACGTACCAGATTAAGTCATAACCTCTATAAATTGGTCCTCCCTCCACCCATTAGGGTTATCGCATAATCTCTACAATAATTCCATCATTGACGGTTGTGGTAACATAAAGTTAGGGAAAGGAGGTAGAAACCAATATACGACTAACGCTTCCGCTTCTCTCTGTGATTATGTGTTTTGCTTCAGGTATGTGCCCCTAATGATCTCCATGTAAGATTATCGTGTTCAAGATCCTGATAATGTGTTAAAGTATTAAATCTTACATATGGCATCAGAGCCTGGAATGTTTGAATTGATAATCTTCATGTACAAAGCACGTGCTTATAAAAACATTTGCAACTAATTAAATCACGTAATCAGCACACAAAGACATAAAGATTATTGCATTGAATCTCTTGTTCCTATTTAAGTTTTCTTCACCGCATCAGTGAACCGGAATTTAGGGATACAAACAATAAATTCTCTTGTGTAAGGGTGTGTAAGTATTGTTTGAACTTTAAAGAATTTTTGTTATATGAGTCGGCAAAAATTGAACTAAAGTGTTATCCTCGAGTAATTTTAAGTGGTCAATATATCGTATTCGGTCTAATCGGTTTGAGCTTCAGTATTTGAGGAAACACTACTTTGTTCCTCACAATCTTAATCTTCCTATAATGTAATAATTATGTTTTATTTTTAAACTGTGCAATAAATTAAGGTAGTCATTATACTAAGGAATAAATATTATGTGTGAATTATGTATTTACATAGTTTGTTAGTCACGAAAGTGGCCAAACTAAAATGTATAAAATTATTCACATGCACAAAAATTTTACATTATGTGTGCATTTGTATTCATATAGTTTGTTAGTCACCAAAGTGGCCAAACTAGAGAAATTAACGTCTACACATATAATATTTATGATCACTTGACATATATGGATTAGTACAATTCATTATTTATTGGCATATTCCGTATTCCAAGAGAGACCGAGTCTAGTTTTTCAACATGATGCATGTATTATGTTTCTATAGTTTGTTAGTCACCAAAGTTGTCAAACTAAAATGTATAAAATTATTCACATGCACAAAATTTTATGATATTATGTATGCATTGTATTTATATAGTTTGTTAGTCACTAAATTGGCCAAACTAGAGAAATTAGCGTCTACACATAAAATATTTATGATCACTTGATGCATATATTATGTTTCTATAGTTTGTTAGTCACCAAAGTGGCCAAACTAAAATGTTTAAAATTATTCACATGCACAAAATTTTATGAGATTATGTATGCATTTGTATTCATATAGCTTGTTAGTCACAAAAGTGGCTAAACTAGTATGGTTCAGAAAAATATGCATTCATAAAATTGTCATTTATCTATGAAGGTTAATTAAATTCCTATATTAAAAAATAAATAGATAAATTGACTTTCACTATTGCTAAAACTTAAGAGTACTATTCCATAAACAGGAAGTGCCAGGGAATACCTGAAGTTTGTGGAAGAATGTTTTCGTTCTGTTGATAAGTCTCTCGCGGGTACACTGATGGCTGAACTCACGATCTTGAAGTTTGATGGGTCACGTAGTATGCAAAATCATATCATCGAGATGAACAATATTGCAGCAAGACTTCGGACCTTGGAGATGAAAGTGGATGACACCTTCTTGGTTCAGTTTATTCTGAACTCATTGTCTCTTGAGTATGGACCATTCCAAATTAACTATAACATTATTAAGGATAAGTGGGATGTTAGTGAATTGTCCACTATGCTTACTTAAAAGGAGTCAAGACTTAAGAAACAAGGAGGTCATTCCATTAGCCGAAGGCCAACAAGTTTAAGAAAGAGAAAGTGATGGAAATCTTACGGAAAATACCTTCATCACGAACACTTGTACAAAATTCAATAAACCTATACTTCACCACGAACTCTTATAGGAAATTATTCAAGCTTGAGGCGTGTCGAATGACACTGTCCTTAAGGATATTTCACCCAGTATGGGTGTTTCCCCCAGGATTCAACAAGCTCTTCTACTAGTATAAAACTAGGAGCCAGAAACTAACAAAGATTCTTTAAAACAAAACCCAACACAATAGATTATGAAAAGAGAAGGAAGAAAATTCTCTTACTCTCAATTTCTAACCCCATAAGATTAGATAATAATATATATAAAAGAAACAGATTATAATCTTATATGGATAACATTATGGCAATATTCAATTACCACATTCAAGAGCTGCAAACGGCACAATCAACTACTAATGGAGGAGTAAATAGGCTAATTAATATTGTGATATAGCTGCCAATATTAGAATATATGGAAGTAAAGATAACAACTACATTGACATAACATAATTATTATTTTCAAGTATAATAAAATAATTTCTTTTCAGCTACTAGAATCATTTTTCCAACAATCCCCTACATATCTCAAATGGAATATTAAGGAATAGAATGGAATAAGAGGTTTTGCCGGGTTTTCATAAATGAGTTTTAATGCATCGAATCTGATGTCCGTAGACTATGAACCAGACCTAGATAAAACAAGATTAAACTTACAGAATAATTGGTGAAGTTTATAACTTCTATGAACCAATAATTCTTTTGTAAGATCAGCGTCTTATTCTATCACATTATACTCACACAATCTTTGTCGTTATCGCGGTTTTGCTCTAAGAGGCCATGCGCGTGTCCTGGTATTCATGAGTGCTCCAGAAATCTATCACAATTTTATAGAAGTAGCACCACTTCACACTCATATAGGTCCGATCATCAATTGTATTCTGTAGAGCAATACACCACCTATAAAGGATATGACTTGGATTAAGAGCCTAACTTTTCCTTGCAGACAGTTGCACTATATTAACACATCATAGGAGGGACATACTTTTATAGTGCTTACTTGATCAACTAATGGCTTGTTATTACCCATATGAACCTAATTCATGGGATCTCCAATCACATAGGTTGGGTTACCATCATTGTTGATCTTGTCAAATGACAAAAATTCTTACTCCCCTCGATGTTTCTTTAGTCAATGAATTAATCAGATTCACCTTCGACTACACATTATTTATTTAGGTAAATAATTCATCTCACTCAAGTATTTTCATCACATTGTGTCTCAAACACATGTATCTAATTTAGTCACATAAAAATTGGTTTTATTCCAATTGGAATACACACTAAGAGTTGTCTTAACCACTTAGTCTCATCACCAATCAACTCCACAACAACTAATTCTAATTAATTGTTTTTATATTATGACATTCACAAAAATGTGCCAACTTCTTTTACCTTTTTTCATCATATATTGTACCCTTTTTGTACAACAAAATATTCAATTTTTATTTAGTATTGTACTTATCGTACCTCTCATGTATTACCAAAGACTCTTTTCAAGATAATGTATCAAGAAACAATATAATTTTCAACAAGAACATGAGTAATATAATCACTTTTTTATTTAAAACCTCAGCAATTTTTTTTTCCTTTTTTTTGCACTCTAACATTGCAGTCAATCACAACACAATTGATTACCTAATATGCAATATTTATTAGCAGACAATCAAAAACATAGATCCTATATTTTTTCTTTCCTTTTCCTTTGGATCATGTAGCACAACCTTAGCACCATACCGCTACACTTTTAAATATTTCATAATATATAGTGGTATAACTTTTTCAATGCTCATAAAGTTTTCAAATTAGTATGTAACATACAAATCCATACACTAAAACATAACAAAATTAAAATAAACAAAAAGAATTTACGTCTCATTCACTGAAGAAGCAAAACAGTTTGAGAATATAAACAAGCAAAGATTCAACAAAATGGATAAGCTTCCTAACCAATATTTATTAAAACATTTTATTTTTAACGTTTTGATAATTAGTGACAAATCTCAATTATTAAAAATATGTAGGAGTCATTCAATACCACTAAGACAATAGTTGCAATCAAATTTGAATCACTATTAAATGGTCTGTTATAGAATTTCACAATGTACGTAATGTAATAATTTTATTGAATAATTATCATACAAAAACTCATATACAATATTAAACAAAATAAATTAGAAGTCTAACACATCAAGAATTATCTCAATCAGTCAAGTATAAAATACTCATTGTCCTAACAACATTTGTAAACACATTGTCAAACTCAAATAAAACCTTTATTCAATTATTTCTTTTTCCCCATAAATCCACAAGCATCAACCTAGCACAAATATTAAAATCATGTACCATCTCAAATAATGCCAATACTTTCATATGTGAGTTTAATAAGAATAACTTTTCCATTCTAAGAACTTGAGTAGTTCAAGAATCACCAACATATATAAATAAATCATTCTTCATCTTTCAATTTGGATGTAGAACACAAAATAATGTTAGTTAGCACAAAAATGTTCAGTAGCACTATAATTATCTAATACCTAATCTTTCACTTTCACATATTAGCCACAAGATTTACTTGAGAAATGACCACAATAATTTATATCATCTGCTAACTCAAATTTATTTTTATTTAGCAGGATTATCATTTCTCCGAATCTTTTTCTCATTGAGGAATATAATGATTTACGTTTCCTAACACAAAATAACAATAATGATAATAATTCATGACTACGGGATTAAAGTAACTATGTCAATCTTTCCATTAAAAATACAGAGAATTATAATATGTTACGTACCTTATTGACACGCACTCAAAAGTTCAATTATTTGGTAAACCTTACCGTCGCCAATCTCTTTTTTTTTTTTTCAATCGGCCACCAGTCACCCTTCTTGAAAAATTGAAAGGAGAAAGTTTCTCTAGTTACCCAACCAACTGCCGTTATTGCTTACTTATTCTCCATGATTTTATTCTATTCTTCTCTATTACTACTTCATCAATATTTGGTAAGAGAAAAAATAACTTCGTTGCTCTCCGCCAAAGCAAGTAGAATATCTCTTTGATATTATTTTTGGGAAAAGGTGGGTAGTATTTTTTGTAAGAACAATGTATAAAATATCCTTAAGATTGTTGGAAATCTTACGAAAAATACCTTCATCACGAACACTTGTACAGAATTCACCAGAGCTTATACTTCACCATGAACTCTTATAGGAAATTCTTCAAGCTTGAGGCATGTCGAATGACAATGTCCTTAAGGATATTTCACCCGGTATGGGTGTATCCCATAGGATTCAACAAGCTCTTCTTCTAGTATAAAACTAGGAGCTAGAAACTAACAAACATTCTTTAAAACCCAGCACAATAGAATATGAAAAGAGAAGGAAGAAATTTCTCTTACTCTCAATTTCTAACCACATAAGATTAGAGAATAATATATATAAAAGAAATAGATTATCATCTTATATGAATAACATTATGGCAATATTCAATTACCACATTCAAGAGCTGCAAACGGCAGAATCAACAATTAATGGAGGAGTAAATAGGCTAATTAATATTGTGATATAGCTGCCAATATTAGAATTTATGGAAATAAAGATAACAACTATATTGACATAACATAATTATTGTTTTCAAGTATAATAAAATAATTCTTTTGAGATACTAGAATCATTTTTCCAACAGAAAGCACCTGCTAAAGTTTCACAGGATGCTCATAAGGAACTCAAGGCTGATGTGTGTCGTTTCTGTAAAAAGGGAGGACACTATTAGAAAGATTGCCTGAAACATAAAGCTTGATTTGAAAAGAAAGGCACATTTAGTACTTTTGTATGGTTCGAATCAAATTTAGTAGAAGTTCCTAATAATATTTGGTGGCTTGATTCTGGTGGAACTACTCATGTATCCACTATGTTGCAGGGATTCACTACGATCCAAACTACAAATCCAATTAATGATTTCTTGTTCATGGAAAATCACATGAAGGCTAAAATTAAAGGCATAGGGACTTATCGTTTGATGCTGGAGAGTCGACATCACCTTGATCTATTACAGCCTCTTTATGTTCCTATAGTTTCTAGGAGTTTGATTTCTCTTTCAAGACTTGATGTTTTTGGATTTGATTTTAAGTTTGGACATGGTTGTTTCAATTTATATAAGAATACTATTTTTTATGGTTCTGGTGTTCTTATTGATGGATTCTATAGATTGAAACTCGATAATAATTAGACGTAGTTCATTAAATGAAAGTTCTGCTTATTTGTGGCATAAACGTTTGGGTCATGTATCAAAAGAAAGGTTAAAAAGGTTAGTAAATAATGAGATTCTTCCAAATCTGAATTTTATTGATCTTGTTATATGTTTGGATTGCATTAAAGGAAAGAAAACCAAGCATACCAAGAAAGGTGCCACAAGGAGCACTCAACTTCTTGAAAATATACACTTTGATAATTGCGGACCCTTTGATGTTCCATCTTTAGGTGGAGAAGAATATTTTATCACCTTTATCGGTGACTTTTCACGTTATGGATTTTTCTATTTGTTGAAAGAAAATCTCAAGCAGCGGACGCTCTCAAAGTGTACATTAATGAGGTTGAAAGACATTTAGATAAGAAGTGAAAATCATTAGGTCAGATAAGGGTGGTGAATATTATGGAATGTATAACGAATCAAAACAATGTTCAGGTCTATTTGCAAAATTCTTGAGAATGGTGAAGTTAGTAGGAGTGTTGAACGACAAAGTATGGAAATTAATGACTTAAGGGTAACTATTTCATTGCCCATGAATGTACCTACTTCCGCACCAATCACAAATGTTGTTCCTCTTGTTGAAGAACACTTTACCAATGTTGAACAACATTTGGGTGAAACACTTCAAGAAGGAACTAACTCACAAGTATTTGACGCAAATGAACCACAAAAGTGCCATTAAGAAAATCAATCATTTCAGATGATTATGTGATTTATTTGCAAGAGTCAGATTTTGACATTGGAATTAATAAAGATCGGTTTTTTTTTTCACAGGCCATAAAAAAGCACTAAGTCAGATAAATGGATTGATGCCATGAATGAAGAGTTAAAATTCATGGAATGCAACAAATTCTGGGATCTTGTTCAATTACCAGAAAGTTCTAAAAGAATCGGTTGTAGATGAGTCTTCAAGACCAAACGCGATTCTAATGGTAATATTGAACGATATAAAGCCAGACTTGTTGACAAGGGATACACTCAAAAATGAGGCATTGATTATAAAGAGTCCTTTTCACAGGTCTCAAAGAAAGACTCTTTAAGAATTGTTTTGGCTTTGGTAGCTCATTATGATTTAAAAATACATCAAATGGATGTGAAAACTGCCTTTATTAATGGAGACCTCGAGGAGGATGTTTATATGGACAAACCAGAGGGTTTCAAAATTAAAGGAAAATATCAAATGGTGTGTAAGCTAAGAAGTCAATAAATGGACTCAAACAAGCCCCACAAGAATGGTATATAAAGTTTAATGATACCATAATATCTTTTGGATTTAAGGAGATTACCGTTGATCGTTGTATATACCAAAAGATCAGTGGGAGTAAGTTTATATTTTTAATCTTGTATGTTGATGGCATTTTACTTGCTACTAATGATTTAGGCATATTGCATGAGACGAAAAACTTTCTCTCTATGAACTTTGAAATGAAAGATATGGGTGAGGCATCCTATGTGATAGGGATATAAATATTTTGTGATAGATCACAAGGATTATTAGGACTGTCTAAAAAAGGCTATATCGAAAGAGTTCTAGAGAGATTTAACATGAACAATTGTTCAGCAGGAATAGTTCCTATTCAAAAAAGGGATAAATTTAATTTCATGCAATGCCCAAAGAATGATGTAGAATGAAAAGAAATGAAAACAATTCCTTACTCTTCTATTGTTGGAATTTTGATGTATGTTCAAACTTGCACAAGACCGGATATTAGTTTTGCGGTCGGAATGCTAGGAAGATATCAAAGTAACCCTGAAATTGATCACTGGAAAGCTGCAAAGAAAATCTTAAGGCACCTGAAAGGAACGAAGGATTACATGCTCATGTATAGGAGATCCAATCACTTAGAAGTTACTGGATACTCAGATTCAGATTTTGTTGGATGTGTTGACACTAGAAAGTCCACATTTTGTTACTTGTTCCTATTAGCTAAATGAGCAATATCATGGAAGAGTGCTAAGCAATCTGTCATTGCTGCATCCACAATGGAAGCAAAATTTGTGGCATGGTATGAAGCCACAATTCATGCATTATGGTTGCAAAACTTCATTTCAGGACTTGGGGTTGTCCACACCATTACCAAGCCGCTGAAAATTTATTGTGATAATACTTTAGCAGTATTCTTTTCCAAGAACGATAAGTACTCCAAAGGTGCCAAACATATGAAATTAAAGTACTTTACTGTCAAGGAAGAATTTCATAAACAAATAGTGTTACTTGAGAATATTATAATTGATCTCATGATTGCAGATCCGTTAACTAAAGGCTTACAACCAAAGACATTTAAAGAACATGTTCAAAGAATGGGTCATGGTTGTACTTATGATTGATACATTTATGATGTTTTTACACTCTGAGCTCAAATTATATGTTTCTGATATACATTAATGAGTTTCTTGTTTCTCATAATGGTGTATACATTATTGTTTTCAGATATTACAAGATAAGTCTCTATGAGACATTATTGTGGACCATAATGTTATATGTTTTATAGCTTATGAACCTAGTATGATGAGTTGCTAATGTAGTAGTATATGGAAGGAAGTATGTAGCTTAAAATTTATGTACAACCGCCATAACTCGCATTAGTAGTTTGATATATTGTGGTATGTATGATGGACATTATAGAAGAGATTTATTAGACGCACAACTAATGTTTATGAAATATTGATGTTATATGGTCATTGGGTCAAGTGGGAGAATGTAAAAATTATTATTAATTATTATTAATTATTTCTTACTTGTGGCTCAAGTTTACTTGTAACCCAAGTATACCATAAATAATATTTAATAAGGAATAGATCTCGTCTGTATATTGGTTATTTGATGGACGTACCATATTAAGTCATAACCTCTATAAATTGGTCCTCCCTCCACCCATTATGGTTATCACATACTCTCACAATAATTCCACCGCTGACGGTTGTGGTAACATAAAGTTAGGGCAAGGAGGTAGAAACAAATTTATGACTAGAATCTCAAATTAGGTCCTAAATTGTCGGGCACGTCTCGAATTAGGAAATCTCGGATTGAGTTCCAAATTGGTCAAGGGCGGGATATGGATCGCGTTACGAGGTGGTAGGTTGAGGGGATAGAGGCTAGGGTGTTTAGGTGGATTAGATGGTGGGGGTGGTGAAGTTGAAACAATATTTAAGAAGTCAATATTTTCCTTAAATTTGGAGGAAAATAAATTAATTTGAAAAATATTTTTCAAAATATTTAAGCCAATTGAATATAAGAAAATCCTACATACCTAACACATCCTTAATCAGGGAGAAAAATCAGTGGTGCTAGTGCATATCATAAAATACTTTTTTTATAAGGGATCATTTCATCCACAAACCCTAGATTTGATTCTATAACACTAACACTCTATGTGGTTTGCGATATTAAGATTACCTTCCTTTTAATATTTTTGTAGGAATTCTTTTAGCATAATTATGTTATAAAATCAACCTAAAATTAGTTAGTACAAAAGTAAATAAGAAACATAAACAAAGCAAACAAAGAGAGTCAAGAAGAAAATGCTTAGATATTTTCTCATATTTTCAGGAGTATTTGAATTTTTAAGTTTACCGAATATGAGCTTCTATGCCTCTGTTTATAGTGTTCATAAAGGCATACAAAAAGTTGTCATGATATAGCATTAACAATAAGATCATGAATAAGGTTAAAGGATGCGAGAGTTATATCAATAATGGTGTGTGGAGTACTGAATGATTAACTATATATCATGAAGAAGATTAATAGTCATCCATATTAATGACTATAAAAATGGTGAGACTTTACGTATTGTTCCCCCAACTCCCTACGGAGAGTTTTGTCAATGTTTCGCATAGAAATCTTCCTAAAGTCACATCACCAAAATATTCATGGACTAACACACGTGAAAAATTGATTAAAAAATCACCTAATTCTAGTAAATTGACCCTTAAATCCCCACAAATGACTATAAAAATGGTGAGACTGCTCCCTCAACTCCCTACTAAGGGTTTTGGAAAGGTTTCATAAAGAAGTCACCCAGAAGCCATAAAACCAAACTATTCATTGGCTACATACAAAAAAACTAAAAAAAATAATCTTTTTCCTTTAAATTATCCATAAATGTCAAAAAATAACTCTAAAAATGGTGACACTACAACAAAAACAACTTTTAGCGGCAATAATAGACACATTAATAAAGAGTGCTAAAGTCTTTACCAACATTAGTTAAGTGACATTAGATCCAGTGTCACTAAAGACTTTAGAGACATATACAAAGAGTATTAATTGCCGCTAAAAATATATATTTAGTGGCAATTGAGCTATTGTCGTTAATTAATTGCCTCTAAAGATCATTTTTGATGTAGTATGAGACTGTACATATTGCTCTACCAATTCCCTACGAGGGTTTCCTAAATGTTTCGCACATAAATTGTCCTGAAGCCATATCACCAAAATATTCATGGGCTAACAAACAAGAAAAACTGAAAAAATCATCTAATTCCTGTAAATTGGACCTTTAATGCTCAAAAATGACTCTAAAAATGGTTTTCATACCTCAGTATTTGAAAGAACTAGAATTAGGAAGAATTATTTTGGAAAGAGTAAAAATTGGAAGTTTTGGCAAGTTATGCTAAGTTTGAGTTTGGGGTCAACTTCAAACAACAATTAATTTTAGAACAGGCTGATCTAGGTGGCCCATAAGATATAAAATAAAAGGTCTTGGAATCCTCTTTCCAACGCCACCGAGTTTGCTAATTTTCGAGCTCGTATGAGGAAGATATGACTGTTTAAAGTCGCGTTGTCAATTTAAGGAAAGTTACCCGGATTTAAGAGGGGTATTTTGGTCCTTTCCTTATACTATAAGATTTAACTCGTTTTTAATAATTAATTAAGGGTCTAAACTGATTTGGTTCAGTTTACACAATCCTAATTTATGCTAGGGTTTTAGAAAAGAATTCGAGAAGAGAAAAGAGGAGAAAAGTCAAGGCGTTCATCAAGTTTCTTGTGAAATCGAAGGTTGTTTCACCAAGGGTTTGATTCCTAAGAGGTATGTGAGTTTATCATAGTGTTGGGTTCGTTCACCAACATGCCAATCATGTTACTTTCAGCGAAGTTTTGTTCTTGAAGTTGAAGATTTTGAGTTCTTGATTTGTTTCTTGAAAGTGTTGTTTCCGTTCTTGAATTAGGATGGGTTTGATGAATTCTTCCTATAAAAGTTAGTGAATTGAGGGTTGTTTGGAGTAGATTATCATGTACATAAGTTGAGTATTGGAATCTAAGTGATTGGGAAATAAACCATTCGATTCTAGGTGAATTAGGGTAGAAAAACGAATAAGAAAAGATCAGACAGAAAATAAGGACGCAGACCTGTCACCCAGAGTGAAATTTCCCTCTCTGTGTCACGGAGAGAATGCAGACTCCTCTATTTCAAAACCTATTTCGCGACCAAATAATATAATTCATCTTTTCATCGCAAACTTGCTCCCCAGACAGTGGTTTACAACCATTTCTCACTGTTGACTATCTAAAATTCATTTAATCATCACGATATCCTTTCTATCACAAATCATAACCTTGAATTCAAAATTCAAATTCAAGGTAGAGTTAAGAGTCTAGTTTTGAGAGTTCTTCGAGTCAGTTTACGAAGTCTATTACAAATATTTTAAACTTGTTTTAAGACTAAAGCATTTGAGTTTGAGAAAAAGTAAAGTTGAGTTCATTTTCTTTAAAATGATATATGGGAACTAAGTATTCCCAAGAGAAAATGCTTTTTTAAATTTAAGATGAGAGGAAACGTCGATTTCCAAAAGAGTTTTCACGAGCAGTTCTGAGTTCCATCTCTTTTAAGAGAAAGATTTTTGAGTAATAATCTCAAACCACATTAAGAGTTATGTTTTTAAAAACATATGAGCTAGTATATTTTGGGAGTAGTATTGAGAACCGATAAGGGGGAGAGTTCATACAACTCACAGCCCCCATAAACCATGTAGCCAAAGTGGGTAGAAAGGGTCATACTTTTTGGATGATTCCTTAATGCTTTTTAGCATAGAGTAGTGGATCAAATTAGTAGTAGGTTCTACACCCTGGAAAAGTATAGGACAGTTCTGGCAGCGTGGGCTAGACGTTGTATCATCACGTAGCTCATAGTGATGGTTGTCGGTTAGCGAATCTCCCATAGACTTATTTTGTATCTTTATATATATACAAACTGAGTTATATTGTATTTTGAAATGCATTGAGTTTCTTGGTACTGTTTTAAAGGTTTTTCTTTATATTGCATCTTTATCACAGCTTTATATCGAAATGAGTTGAGTTGAGTTGAGGTAAGTTGTTTCTTTAATTCTAGTTCAAGCTTATGTCTTGTTTTAGATTTCCCCATACATGCTCATACATTCCATGTACTGATGCCATTTGTCCTGCATCTTTTATGATGCAGATACATGTAACCAGATCTGCATACAACGCTTCGTTGATCCAATCGAGTTCCAGAGTCATTTGGTGAGCCTCCTTGCTTTCAGAGGATCCCTTTATTATGTTTTGTTATTCAGTTTTGTTAGGATGATTGGGAGTCTTGTTCTAACATCCCTCATAGTATTTAGAGGCTTCATAGATAGATAGACATAATTCATGAGTCTTGTTCATTTCATTTATTGATGTCTGAGACTTGAGTTTCCATTTTGGCTAGTTGAATGTTTATTTCTAAATCATTTTGAGTATATCTATTGAGACAGTTCAGTTAAGATTATATATCAATACATTTTATGTTGAGTAAAGACTTCATCTAAGAGTTAGGTTAGGCCAAGGGTTCGCTTGAGGCCAGCAATGGTTCTCGAGTGCTAGTCGCATCCAGGGTGTAGGCTCGGGGTGTGATAAACTTGGTATCAGAGCACAAAGTTCAAGAGTCCTAGGGTGTCTATGAAGCCGTGTTTGTTGAGTCCTAGTTATCAGTGTGAAGTGCGCCACATCTATAATTATGAGGTTGCAACATTTAGGAACTATCTCACTTCTTTCATACTCTGTTTATGTGATAGAGTTCGTCTCTATAAAAGTAACTTTCTAACTCGTGCTTGTGCGTATCTTTCAGATTATGCATCCACGAAGAGTCATATGAGGTCATCCTACTTGGAGGAATGTTGAGGATCAAGGAGTACCCAATGCACTAGAAGTGCAACTTTAAGGGGAGGTCACGAATGCTGAGTTCCGGGAAGCTATACGGATGTTGAGTCAAGTTGTGACCAACCAAGATGGACAACATAGAGAGAATCGACAGAAGTAGCTGATACTTCCAGGATCCCTGATTTCTTAAGGATGAATTCTCCAAGCTTCACTGGTTCAAGTGTCATTGAGGATCCGGAAAACTTTACGGAAGAGTTGCAGAATGTTTTTGAGGTTATGCATGTTGATGATGCTGAGCGAGTGTACCTAGCTTCATACTCACTGAAGGGTGTTGCTAGAATCTGGTTTGACTAATGGAAGAAGGGTAGAGCTGAGGGTGCATCGATTGTGAGCTGGGCTGTGTTCGAGAGTTCCTTTGGGGTGTTTGTTTCCCCGTGAGCTAAGAGAGGCAAATGTAAGAGAATTCCTCACCCTGAAGCAGGAATCTATGAGTGTATATGAGTATAGCCTTAAGTTCACCCAACTCTCCCGTTATACCGTGGAGATGGTTATTGATATGAGGAGAAGGATGAGTTTTATTATTGATGGGTTGTCTTTTCTGTCAAGTAAGGAGGGCAAGGCATCTATGCTAATAAGGGATATAGACATAGCAAGGCTGATGATCCATGTGCAATAGGTTGAGGAAGATAAGCTGAGAGATAGGGAAGAGTTCTGAAACAAGAAAGCTAAAACTGCAAGAAATGAGTCCGGAAAACAGAAGAGTAAAGCAAACCAGTCATCTTTCCAACAGAAGCAAGAGGGATCTGCTCCATCATCTGCTAGTGCACCTGCACCAAGGACATAGATGAGTTCAATAATCAGAATTCACATAATTTCAGAGCTAGACCTGAATAGTCTCAATGTTGTGTGGCACAAAGATGAAATGGGAATTACGCATATGCTAAAGTGTGGTAGGACCCACTCAAGGGTGTGTCGTGATGGCACCACTGGTTGCTTCAAGTGTGGTCAAGATGGTCACTGCATGAAAGAGTGCCTTAAGAACATGCAGGGCGGTGGGATTAGGGGCAATAGAGCACAATCTTCTTCAATCCTTCCACTAGACAGAGCTGCATCTAGAGGAGCTACTTCAGGGTCAGATGGAGGGGCAAACCGTCTTTATGCCATCACCAGTCGCCAAGAGCAAGAGAATTTTCTAGATATTGTCACTGGTATGATCAAAGTCTTTAATTTTGATGTTTATGCTTTGTTATATCCAGGAGCGAGCCTATCTTTTATGACTCTGTATATTGCCATGAATTTTGGTATCCTTCCTGAGCAACTTCTTGAGCCCTTCAGTATTTCTACACATGTTGGTGAGTCTATTCTAGATGAGAGAGTTTATCGTGAATTTACCATTTCCGCCAATCAGAAGGACACCATGTCCGACTTAGTTGAGTTAGATATGGTAGATTTTGATGTCATTCCAGGTATGGACTGGATTCATGCCTGTTATGCCTCAGTTGATCGTAGAACTCGAATTGTTAAGTTTCAATTTCCTCATGAGCCGATTATTAAGTGGATAAGTAGTTTAACAATGCCTAAAGGTCATTTTATTTCGTACCTTCAGACTAGAAAGTTTGTTTCAAAGGGGTGTATCTATCACTTAGTCTGAGTTAATGACTCTATTGTTGAGACACCACCTATTTAGTCAGTTCCAATTGTTAGTGAGTTTCCAGAAGTCTTTCGAGACGATCTTCTCGGAGTCCCTCCATAGAGAGAAATAGACTTCGGAATAGATATTCTTCTCAATACTCGTCCTATCTCTATTCCGCCATATAGAATGGCTCCCGCTGAGTTCAAAGAGTTAAAAGAGCAGTTGAATGATCTTCTTGAGAAAGGTTTTATTCGTCCAACTGTCTCACCTTGGGGCGCTCCGGTCTTATTTGTGAGGAAGAAAGATGGTTCTCTTAGAATGTGCATAGATTACTGTGAGTTGAACAAGGTTACTATCAATAATAAGTACCCTTTTCCGAGAATTGATGATCTCTTCGATCAACTTTAGGGTGCCACTTGTTTTTCTAAGATAGACCTCAGATCTGGGTATCATCAGTTGAGAGTAAGCGAAAGTGATATCCCTAAGACAGCTCTTAGGACCCGCTATGGTCATTATGAGTTTCTGGTTATGTCTTTTGGACTAACTAATTCTCCTGCAGCATTCATGGATCTTCTAAACAGAGTATTCAAGCCATATTTAGATATGTTCGTTATCATATTCATTGATGTCATTCTAATCTATTCGAGGAATGAGGAGGATCATGTTAGTCATCTCAGAGTAGTTCTTCAAACTCTAAAGGATAGAGAGTTGTATGCTAAATTATCTAAGTGTGAATTTTGGCTTGAGTGTGTGGCGTTCTTAGGACAAATTGTTTTTGGTGATGGGATTCGAGTTGACACTCAAAAGATAGAAGTAGTGCAGAACTGGCCTAGACCCACATCTCCAACTAACATTACGAGTTTCTTTGGATTGGCAGGTTATTATAGAATGTTCGTCAAGGGGTTCTTATCTATTTCATCCCTATTGACTAAGTTGACTTAGAAAATAGTTAAGTTTCAAATGGTCTGAAGCTTGTGAGAAACGCTTTCAGGAATTGAAAAAGTGGTTCACTACTGCCCAGTATTGACCTTACCAGAAGGTACACAAGGCTTTGTGGTATATTGTGATATGTCCAGAATTGGATTGGGTTGCGTATTGATGAATAATGGCAAATTTATTGCTTATGCCTCCAGACAACTTAAGATTCATGAGAGAAATTACCTAACCCATGACCTGGAGTTGGCTGTTGGAGTATTTGCATTGAAAATATGGCATCACTATCTTTATGGTGTTCTTGTAGATGTCTTCCCCGATCATAAGATTCTTTAGTATGTGTTTAGTTAGAAGGAGCTTAATCTCAGACAGATGAGGTGGTTGGAGTTACTCAAGGATTATGATATAAGTATTCTCTATCACCTAGGTAAGGCTAATGTTGTTGCTGATGGTTTGAGCATGTTGTCTATGGGTAGTACTTCCCATGTTGAGGAAGACAAGAAAGAGTTAGCCAAAGATGTGCATAGACTTGCACGATTAGAAGTCTGACTAATGGATTCCAACGAAGGAGGAGTAGTGGTGACGAATGAGGTTGAATCATCATTAGTGTCTGAAGTGAAAAAGAAACAAGACCAAGATCCTATTTTGCTTGAATTAAAGGCAAATGTTCATAAGAAAAAAGTGATGGCTTTTGAATAAGGGGGAGATGGTGTATTGAGGTATCAAGGTAGATTGTGTGTTCCAATGGTGGATGAACTCCAAGAAAGGATCATGGAGGAAGCTCATTGCTCTAGATATGCTATCCATCCAGGTTCCACAAAAATGTATCGTGACTTGGGAGAAGTCTATTGGTGGAGTAGTATGAAGAAGTGTATCATAGAGTTCGTTGCTAAGTGCCCAAATCGCCAACAGGTCAAGGTAGAGCACCAGAGACCTGGTGGTATGGCTAAGAATATAGATTTTTTGGAATGGAAGTGGGAGATGATCAATATGGATTTAATTATAGGTTTACCATGATCTCATATGCAACATGATTCGATTTGGGTTATTGTAGATCCAATGACTAAATCAGCCCATTTCATACCGGTAAAGACTGCTCATTTAGCAGAAGATTGTGCTAAGTTATATATTCAAGAGGTAGTCAGACTTCATGGAATTCCGGTGTCCATCGATTCAGATAGTGGTGCACAATTCACTGCATAATTTTGGAAGTTTTTCCAGAAGGGTTTGGGTTCGAAGGTGAACCTTAGACTGCATTTCCTCCTTAGACAGATGGTCAAGCAGAGGGCACAATTTAGACTTTAGAGGATATGTTGATGGTATGTGTGATCGATTTCAATGGTAATTGGGGTGATCACTTACCTCTCAAAGAGTTTTCTTACAACAATGGTTATCATTCTAGAATCCAGATGGATCCTTCTGAGGCTCTTTATGGAAGAAGATGTAGATCTCCTATTGGATGGTTTGAGGTTGATGAAGCTGGGTTGATAGGACCAGACTTCGTCCATCAAGCTATGAAGAAAGTAAAGATCATTCAAGAGAGGTTTGAAAACAACGCAAAGTCGTCAGAAATCCTATACATATGTTAGGAGAAGAGATGTAGAGTTTGAAGTAGATTACTAGGTATATTTGAAGGCTTCACCCATGAAGGGCGTTATGAGATTTGGTAAGAAGGGAAACTTAGTCCCAACTATATTGGTCTTTACAGAATATCCAATAGGATCGGTAGCGTGGCTTATGAGTTAGAGCTACCGCAAGAGGTAGCAGCGGTTCATCTAGTATTTGACATTTCTATGTTGAAGAAGTGTATGGGAGATCCTTCACTTATCATACCTACTGAAGATATTGGAATTAAGGATAGCTTATCCTTTGAGGAGATTCTTGTTTAGATTTTAGATCACCAGGTTCGCAAGTTGAGAACCAAGGAAGTAGCATCAGTCAAGGTCTTATGTAGGAATCACTTTGTTGAGGAAGCTACTTTGAAAGCAGAGGAGGATATGAAGAAGAGATACCCACATCTCTTCGAGTCCGGAGAAATTCCAAATTAAGGTATTAATCATTTTCTTGGCATTTATTTTAAGTTGAAATATTGTGTTACTTTTCATATTGAGTGTTTGAATTGGGTGTCAGATATTACCATCCTTAATCTACTTAGAGTAATCCCATTCGAGGGAGACTGTTCCCTAGGGGAAGATATTGTAACACTTTGGTATTTGAATGAACTAGAATTAGAAAGAACTATTTTGGAAAGAGTAAAAATTAGAAATTTTGGCAAGTTATGCTAAGTATGAGTTTTAGATAAACTTCAAACAACCATAAATTTCAATACATGATGAGTTAGGTGGCCCATAAGATATCAAATGAAAGTTCTTGGAATCGTCTTTCCAACGCCACCGAGTTTGCTAATTTTTGAGCTCGTCTGAGGCAGATATGATTGTTTGAAGTCAGGCTGTCTATTTAAGGAAAGTAACCCGGATATAAGAGGGGTATTTTGATCTTTTCCTTACCCTATCATATTTAGTTCCTTTTTTTAATAATTAATTAGTAGTCTAAACTGATTTGGTTCAGTTTCCGTAATCCTAATTTATGCTAGGGTTTTAGAATAGAATTCAAGAAGAAAAAAAAGGAGAAAAGTCAAGGCGTTCATCAAGTTTCTTGCAAAATGGAAGGTGGTTTCGCCAAGGGTTTGATACCTAAGAGATATGTGAATTTCTCATAGTGTTGGGTTCGTTCACCAACACGCCAATCATGTTCTTTTCAGTGAAGTTTCGTTCTTGAAGTTGAAGAATTTGAGTTCTTGATTTGTTTCTTGAAAGTGTTGTTTCCGTTCTTGAATTAGGATGATTTTGATGAATTTTTGAGATAAAAATGAGTGAATTGAGGGTGGTTTGGAGTAGATTATCGTGTACATAAGTTGAGTATTCGAATAAGTGATTGGGAAAGAAACCATTCGATTCTAGAGGAATTAGCGTAAAAAAAATGAGTAAGAAAAGATCGGGCAGAAAATAAGGTACCTGGTCCGCGTCCCGGACCAGTTCCCAGAGTGAAATTTCCCTATCCATGTCGCGGAGAGAACACGGACTCCACTGTTTCAAAAATTATTTCTCGACCAAATATTATAATTCATCTCCGCATCACGGACTTTCTCCAAAACAGTGTTTTTCAACTATTTCTCATTAATAACTCTCTAAAACTCAATTAATCATCACGATATTCTTCCTATAACAAATCATAACCTTGAATTCATAATTAAAATTCAAGGTAGAGTTAAGTGTCAAATTTTGAGAGTTCTTCGAGTCAGTTTAAGAAGTCTTTTACAAATCTTTTAAACTTGTTTTAAGACTTGAGCATTCGAGTTTTAGAAAGAGTAAAAGTGAGTTCATTTTCTTTAAAATAAATATATGGGAACTAAGTATTTCCAAGAGCAAATGCTTTTACATTTAAGATGAGAGGAAACACCGATTTCCAAAGAGTGTTCATGAGCAGTTCTGAGTACCATCTCTTTTAAGAGAAATATTTTTGAGTAATAATCTCAAACCACAGAAAGAGTTATGTTTTTAAAATCATAGGAGCTAGTATATTTTGGGAGTAGTATTAAGCACCAATATGGGGGAGAGTTCATACAACTCATAACCCTCATAAACCATATACCAACGTGGATAGAATGGGTCATACCTTTTAGATGATTCCTTAATGCTTTTTAGCATAGACTAGTGGATCCACTTAGTAGTACGTTCTATACCCCGACAAAATATAGGACAGTTCTGGCAGCGTGGGCTAGACGCTATATCATCACATAACTCATAGTGATGGTTGTCGGTTAGAGAATCTCCCACAGACTTATATTGTATCTTTTTATATACAAACTGAGTGATATTGTATTATGAAATGCATTGGGTTTCTATCTACTGCTTTAAGAGCTTTTCTTTATATTGTGTCTTTATCACTACTTTATATCTAAATGATTTGAGTTGAGTTGAGATGAGGTATGTTGTTTCTTTAATTCCAGTTCAAGCTTAAGTCTTGTTTTAGATTTCCCATACATACTCGTACATTCCATGTACTGACGTCAAATGTCCTGCATCTTTTATGATGCAGATACAGGTAACAAGGATCAACATCCAGCGCTTCGTTGATCCAGTCGAGCTCCAAAGTCATTTGGTGAGCCTCCTTGCTTTCGGAGGACCCCTTTATTATGTTTTGTTATTCAGTTTTGTTAGGATGATCGAGGGTCTTGTCCCGACATCCCTGTAACACCCTGCTATTTGAAAGAGCTAGAATTAGAAAGAACCTTTTTTGGAAATAATGAAAATCTGAAATTTGGCAAGTATGTTAAGTATAAGTTGTGGGTGAAATTCAAACGACCATAACTTTTGATACAAGATGATTTAGGTGGGCTACAAGATATCAAATGAAAGGTCTTTGAATTATCTTTCCAACTCCATCAAGTTTGCAAATTTTTGAGTGGAGATATGCCCATTTGAAGTTGGGCGGTCTTGACAAGGAATGTCACCCGAATTTAATAGGGGTATTGTGGTCTTTTCCTTACCCAATTAAGTTATTTCATTTTTAGTAATTAATTAGGGGTCTAAACTGAATTGGTTCAGTTTACGCACTCAAATTTCATGCTAAGGTTTTTAGAGAAAGAACTCAAGAGGAGAAAGGAGAAGAAAAGGTCAAGATTTTGTCGAGTTCTTGAGGATTTCATCACGGATTTCACCAAGGATTCAATCCTATGAGGTATGTGAGTTCGCATAGCATTGGGTTCGTTAACCCACGTGCCAATCATGTTAATTTCAGCGTATTTTCATTCTAAAAAGTTGAAGACTTGATGTTCTTGAGTTGTGTTCTTGAAATTGCCTTCATTCTTGAATTCAGATGGGATTCGTGACTAAATCTAAAGAGAAATTGAGAAAAAGAATCAAATTTAATCGAATTAAGATCAGAAAATGAGTTGAAAAACTCATCAAGGTTGCCTGGGGGAGGTATGGCGAGGCGCGCCCCAGATGCACCAGAGGGGCTAGGGGGAGGGGGGTGCCAGCAGTGCACCAGAAAGTGCTCACTGAACTTTAGGGGTTGGCGCCCCGCGCGAGGGTCACCTGCCCCCACCTATTTTTGTCGTTTAGCTCGTCCGAGTTCTTCTAAAGTGTACTAACACATTCTATCGATTCTGACTACTCTAAATGACTTCTAAACATCTAGAAATTGTCAATAAACATGAATCATAACCTTGAATCCATAAATTCAAATTCAAGGAATGGTAAGCGCAAAGTCTAGAGAGTTCTTAGAGTCTTTTCAAAAGTCTTTTACATATGCTTATAAACTTAGTTTAAGAATTACGCATTGAGTTGAGTAAGAGTAAGAGTGAAGTTCATTTTCTTTAAAATATTATATGGTAACTAAGTATTTTCAAAGAGTAAATGTTTTCACATTTAAACAAGAGACGAAACATCGATTTCCAAGAGAGCTTTCGAGCTAGTTTTTGAGTTATAATCTCAAACCACAGAGAAAGAGTTATCTTTTTAAACATATGAGTTGAGTTTTTTTTTTGGAGTAGTATTGACCACCGATATGGGGACGAGTTCATAATAACTCAAGTATCCATAAACCATGTAGCCAACATGGGTAGAAAGGATCATACTTTTAGATGACTCCTTAGTGCTTTTAAGCATATCTTAGTGGATCTAGTTAGTTGAGGCGTTCTATATCCCAACAAGTTATAGGACAATTCTGGAAGCGTGGGTGAGACGATGTATCATCACATAACCTATAGTGACGGTTGTCAGTTAGAGAATCTCCCAAATAAAGTTTATTTTGTGTTCTCATATACATCTGAGATATTATTGTATTTTCCAATACTTTGAGATGTTATCTACTGTTTTAAATGCTTTATATAAACTGCATCTTTACTATTGTTTTTTTCTGCATTAAGTTGAGTATCCATGAGTTAAGTAAAGCTGAGGTAATAGTTTCTTCAGATTCCAGTTCAAGCTTATGTGTTGTTTAGATTTCCCCTCGCATGCTTGTACATTCAATCTACTGACGCCATTTGACCTGTATCATTTTATGATATAGATACAAGTAACCAGGATCAGTATCCAGTGCTTCATTGATCTAGTCGAGCACTCAGAGTTTTTTGTTGAGCCTCCTTACTTTTCAGAGGATCAATTTTTCATGTTTTTAGAATTTTTCAGTTGTTAGGATGATCGGGGCTCTTGTTCCGACATCCCTCATAGTATTAGAGGCTTCATAGACGGATATTAATAGTTCATTAGTCTTTTTCTTTTTAGTTGCTTAGGTTAAGACTTGGGTTGCAACTTTGGCTAGTTGGATGTTTAATTCTAAAACATTCTAGGTTATTTTAAGACAGTTGAGAAAAAGTGCATTTGTTTTCTTTTATTAATGCTTAAAGCCTTCCACTGAGAGTCTAGCCAGGCCAAGGGTTTGCTTGGGGCTAGCAATGGTGCACGGGTGCCAGTCCAGCCAGGGTGTAGGCTCGGGGCATGACAAATTCCGTATCACAGCACATAGTTCAAGAGTCCTAGGGAGTTGATGAGTCCACAAATTTGACTCATTTAGGGCTTTATTTTGATAGAAATAGTGTCCTCAAATGCTTATTTTGTCTTAATATCTGATGAAAACTCTTAAGTTTCAGGTATTTTGAAGTTTTGGTGGAAGCATGGACACTTAGGCACAAAAAGGAACAAAAGAACGAAGAAGCTGAAGCCTGCGTATCGCCAAGCACACTTGGCGACTCGCTGAAGGGACGCACTTCACCCTTTGTTCCAGTAAGCGAAGCCTTAAAGGAGAAGGATCAAAAAGGCGATGAAAGGAGCAGTAAAAAAAAGGAGGCTAAATAGTTCCGCGAAGCAGTACTATACCTCCCAATGACATAGAGCATGACGACGTTGAAGGAAAGAGCAAGACAGCGATGAACTACACCAAAGGGCGAATCGCCGAGTTAATCGGTGATTTCGACTAACCACGCCGAAAGATCCGCCAACACTATTTTTTGAAGCCTATAAATACTAAAATTGTTATTAATTTTAGGGAGTCAAAAATTGATTATAATTTCAAGAATAGAATAGTACTTTTTGGATATTTTCTCTCAAGTTTGGAAAGGGTTTTGGGAGACTTGAAGAAAGAAGGTTTCATCTTCCCCAAGTTGGAAGTGGGTCTTCTCCATTCTTCTTCCTTTTCTTAAATCAAGGTTTAATTTCTTATACCCATTTGATTTTAGTATCATTTTAGGTGTATTTTGTTATTTCTTGATGTGTGGCTACAAACCCTTATTCTTGGGGTGTGATTTAGCAAATATGTGTTGATATTGTTGTTGGGTCTTGCTTGCTGATAGGTTAGATGTATTTTAATGGTGATTTCACCTAGTGGTTGTCATTAAATTTAATGGGTTTGTAGTTTCAAATACAAAACCACCCATGTGTTTTCGGCTTGGCCGAGAGGGGTTCGCAAAACCAAGACCGCTAGACTGATGGCCTAATGAGTGGGATGACATGAGGTTCAGCCCAAGAGGGTAAGCCCTAGTCCCATATCCTAACACTCAGCTCGAGAGAGTGAGTGGGGTAAGGTATATGATGGTCTTCATGCGGCAAATGGGTGTCTGAGAGAAACATATTTTAAACGGGGTAAGTTGCCCGAGAGGGAACTTATTTCCATCTAAAGCTTAGGTTAGTCACTATTATCTTGCAAATTTCCTATCGAAAGCATGTACCCAATGATTTATCTCAAATTGTATTGCGGTCAGACCCCAAGAACTTGTCCCCATACTTGATTTTCTTGTTATTTTTGTTGTTTTTACTCCTTGTGAAAAAAACCCCAATTGATATCTGACACTTTTGTGTCTCCCCCTTTAATTTACTATGTCTTTAATCACTGATGTCTTTAGGTACGACTATTTTGAACTTAATTTTATTTTTCTACTAATTCTCAAAACCACTCCCTTGGGACACGACCCTAACATTTAGTTAGGTTACTATATTATCAACGATCACAGACACTCGTACCGTAGGTTAGTGTCGTTGGTCACGATAAGCATCAAAATGGCGCCGCTGTCGAGGAGTGGCGTTGTTTGAAATTTTTTAGTTTAATAGAGTTTTTGTTCTTACTAGTGGTAGTTTACTAATTTAATTTTTAGTTTTATTTTGTTGATTGTGTAAATATTTCAGAAAGCATGAGTGTTAAGGGTAGTAACGGGAGCAAAGTGGGCCATCAGGACGACATTGGTAACTTCAACGATGTCCAAGAGCCCAACATCAATGATCCACATCTCATGGGATGTGTCAGAGCCATCCATCTACCTCCAGCAAAGGGAAATGTGGTGTTCCACATCGCAAGCACCATGTTGCAACTTTTGCAACTAAAAGGACTTTTCAGTGGATTGGCTCATGAGGACCCACATGAGCATCTTCGAAACTTCGTAGATGTGTGTGGGCTTTTCTCATTCAAGAACATCTCTCAAGAATCAGTTCGATTAAGACTATTCTCTTTCTCATTGATGGGGGAAGCGTGCAAGTGGCTAGCTGAGTTGCCACGTAACTCAATCACTTTGTGGGAGGAGTTGGTCACCACATTTAATGTGTGATTTTTTCCTCCCTCGAAAATGATGACTATTCGGGATAGCATCCAAAGCTTTAAGCGTATGAATGGAGAAGCTTTGCACGAAACTTGGCTCTGGTTTAAGTAATTGGTGTTACAATGTTCAACCCATGGTCTACCTGATAATGTGCTCCTTCAATACTTTTACCTGAGTCTAGACTCGGTAAACAAAGGTGTAGCTGACCAACTCTTGCCCGGAGGATTAATGCAGCAACCATATGCAGTAGAAGCTCAACTTCTTGATGGCATGACAACTATCAACAAGGCGTGGTACACCGGCAAAGACCAGGTCTCACCAATCACATTTCAGCTATCCAAGGAACAGGTTGAGAAAGATAATGAGAGAAACCAAAACATGGCCAAGATCATGACACAACTTGACATTTTATCCAAAAATGTCATGGGGGCTGGCACCCGTGGTGTCAATGCTGTGGGAGTCGGGGGTGAAAATCCTGAAGAGATGAAGTTTGAAGCCATGTACGACAAGGAAGTAAATTTTCTAGCTAACCAAGGTGGAGGCTATCGTTCAAACTGCCTAAGGCAGGGTGGAAATCAAGGATGGGTTAGAGACGATAGCTGGAAGGATCGAGATCGTGAATGGAGGGACCGTAATCCAAATTAGAAGGATGGGGAGAAGGATAGATATATGCCTCCCTACAAGCGTCAAAAGCCCAAGGATTCGCATCGCATATCCTAAACAAAGTTGAAGGGTCAGACAAAATGCTGAAAGGCATAAAAGAAGACGTGTCTACCCTCAGCCAGACTGTCACCTCTCATTCAGTTTTGATCAAGCAGTTAGAAACCCAAATGGGTTATATCTCATCTCATCTCAATTCGAGACAACAAGGGGGTTTGCCTAGTGATACTATGGCTAACCCCAAGAGTGAGGTCTGAAGGTGGACTTGTGTCGTTCCACGACATTAACTAAGGCGTTATTGGGGAGGCAACCCAAAACCCTTTAAGTATTTCTTAACTACTAGTAGAATAATGGTGTGTTATTTGTACATGTTAAAGTAAGGGAGGTGATTGAAATAGTATATGGAGGCAAGCAATAGGTCCAGTTGATGGATCGTCGACAGGATCGGTGAACTCGATTCTTTCCACCATCTGACTCAAGGCACTATCAGCTTGGATCCTATAAAACTCGGTGGTCTGAAGAAAATTAATGGCGCATTACCGACCATGCCGACGACCTCAATGCAAACTATCGATTGGAATCCTCGCATGAGCTACAGAGCCTGTTATAGTTGGTGAAGAATCTAAACACTTTCTGCGTCGCCGAGTGAATGGCCGAACTTGACTAATATCGTCGAATGAGCAGAAACTGGACGGTTTTTGCAAGCCACAGGTTTAAAAATTCTATTTCATTCACTTTCTCTCACTGCTTCATCCTATCAAACTCACACCCACACTCTAGCATTTTATTTCTTGCACTTCTAGAGTATTTTTAGCATTGGATTGTGCTCGAACTTGGATCACATTGCCGCCTAGCACGTCAGTACTATCTAAATCGGCACCAAAGGTTGGTAATCGAACCCCTCCGTTATTTTATCAAAATTTGTACTTATTCACATAATGATTAATAGAATGAAATCTCTGTTGAGTCTCTAAGTTTCTGGGATTGCATATATTATTGATCATGATTTAGTATTTTTTGCAGGATTTGAGGGACTCCCATTTAGCTATGGTTTGAGCTGAATTGTTATGCGGTGGGAATAGAAGTTTCTATCGGTCTCCGTTGAAATTGATTTATATAAGCTCATGTTGCATTATATTGGGTTGCTGGTGAAATTTGCAAGGCTGGGTGGAAAATAGACACGTTGAGCTGATCGGCGAGATGAACAAAATCCGCCGAACTACTCGGCGTTCGCCTAACGTCCCCATTTCGCCTTTAACTGAATACTTTATGTATTGAATAATCTGTGACTTTCAACAATTAGTTTAATTCACGCAATGCACTTGGTGACTCGGCGAAAGATCCCTTGTTCGTCCTTTGTCTATGCCCTTGTATCAGTTGTATATCATTTTCAACGGATTAGCCTAACAGGACAAGCACCTCACCAACTAGCTTGGCTAAGCGATTCCACACTCAGAAACACCCTTTAACTCTTGTTTGAATTACTATCTAACTTATCCTCGAAGTCTTTGCAGAAATGGCTAGACCAAAAGTCGTAGGGAGAGGCTGAAAAGAACGAGGAAGCCGAAGCCTGCGTATCGCCAAGCACACTTGGCGACTCACCAAAGGGACACACTTCGCCCTTTGTTCCAGTACGCGAAGCCCTGCAGGAGAATGATCAAAAAGGTGATGAAAGGAGTAGTCGGTGCTTCGCCGAATAGTTTCGCGAAGCAGTACTATACCGGCCAATGACACAAAGCACAACGACGCTGAAGGCTAGAGCAAGACGGCAATGAACTACACCAAAGGGCGAATCGCCGAGTTAATCCGCGATTTCGACTAACCTCGCCGAAAGATCCGCCAGCACTATTTTATGAAGCCTATAAATACTAAACTTGTTATTAATTTTTAGGGAGTCCAACATTAATTATAATTTCCAGAATAGAATAGTACTTTTTGGATATTTTCTCTCAAGTTTGGAGAGGGTTTTGGGAGACTTGAAGAAAGAAGGATTTCAGCTTCCCCAAGTTGGAAGTGGGTCTTCTCCATTCGTCTTCCTTTGCTTAAATCAAGGTTTAATTTCTTATACCCATTTGATTTTAGTATCATTTTAGGTGTATTTTGTTATTTCTTGATGTATGGCTAAAAACCACCATTCTTGAGGTGTGATTTAACAAATATGTGTTGATATTGTTGTTGTGTCTTGCTTGCTGATAGGTTAGATGTATTTTAATGGTGATTTCACCTAGTGGTTGTGGTTTAATTGAATGGGTTTGTAGTTGCAAATACAAAACCACCTATGTGTTTTCGGCTTGCCCGAGAGGGAGGTTGCGAAACCAAGACCGCTAGGTTGATGGCCTAAGGAGTTGGTTGACATGAGGTTCAGCCCGAGATGGTGAGCCCTAGTCCCATATCCTAACACTCAGCTCGAGAGAGTGAGTAGGGTAAGGCGTAAGCTGGCCTTCATGCGGCAAATGGGTGTCCGAGAGTAACGTATTTGGAATGGGGTAAGTTGCCCGAGAGGGAACTTATTTCCATCTAAAGCTTAGCCTAGTTACTATTATCTTGCAAATTTCCTATTGAAAGCATGTACCCAACGATTTATCTCAACTTGTATTGCAGTCACTCCCTAAGAACTTGTTCCCATACTTGATTTTCTTGTTAATTTTGTTGTTTTTACTACTTGTGACAGAACCCCCAATTGATATTTGACATTTTCGTGTCACCCCCTTTAATTTACTATCTTTTTAATCGTTAATGTCCTTAGCTACGACTAGTTTGAACTTAATTTTATTTTTCTACTAATTCTCAAAACCACTCCCTTGGGACACGACCCCAATCTTTAGTTCGGTTATTATATTATCGACGATCGTAGACACTCGTACCGTAGGTTAGTATCGTTGGTCACAATAAGCATCAGGAGTCTATGAAACCATGTCTGTAGAGTCCTAGTTATCAGTTTGAAGCGTGCCACATCTATAATTAGGAGGCTGCAACATTTAGGAACTATATCACTTATTTCAAACTCATTTTGTGCGATAGAGTTCATCTCTATAAAATTTTCTTCTAATTCATGCTTTCGCGTATCTTTCAGATCATGCCTCCACGAAGAATTGTAAGAGGTCGTCCTGCTAGGAGGAACGTTGAGGAACAAGGGGTACCTAATGCACCAGAAGTGCAACCCCAATGAGAGGTCACTAACGCTGAATTTCGGGAAGCTATCCGAATGCAGAGTCAAGTTGTGATCAACAAAGTTGGGCAACAAAAAGGGGTTCGACAGAATGTGGCTGATACCTCTAGAATCTGTGAGTTCCTAAGGATGAATCCTCTAAGCTTCATTGGTTCAAGTGTCATCGAGGATCTGGAAAAATTTACTGAGGAACTTCAGACGGTTTTCAAGATTATGCATGTTGTTGATGCTGAGAGAGTGGAACTAGTTGCATACCAATTGAAGGGTGTAGCTAGAATATGTTTTGATCAATAGAAGAAGAATGGAGCCTAGGGTGCGCCACTTGTGAGTTGGGATATGTTTGAGGAGGCCTTTTCAGGGTGTTTCTTTCCTCGAGAACTGAGAGAAGCAAAGGTACGAGTATTCTTCATTCTTAAGAAGGAATCTATGAGTGTTCATGAGTGCAACCTTAAGTTCACCCAACTTTCCCGTTATGCTCCGAAGATGGTTGTTGATATGTGGAGTAGGATGAGTCTATTTATTGTTGGGTTGTCTCGTTTGTCAAGTAAGGAAGACAAGGCAGCTATGCTAATATGGGATATGGACATAGCAAGGTTGATGATCCACGTGCAGCAGGTTGAGGAGGACAAGATGAGGGATAGAGAAGTGTTTAGCAAAAAGAAAGTTAAGACAGGGAATGACTCCGGGCAGCAAAAGAGTAATGCGAACCGGTCTTCTTTCCAACAAAGACATAAGGATCTGCTCCATCATCTGCTAGTGCACCTGCACAAAGGAACAAAGGTGAGTGCAATAACCAAAATTAACAAAATTTCAGATCTAGACCTACTCAGTCCCAAGGTAGTGTGGCACAAGGAGGAAATTGGACTCCTACATGTGCTTAGTGTTGTAGGAACCACCCAGGAATGTGTCGCGATGGCTCCACTGGTTGCTTCAAGTGTGGTCAAGAGGGTCATTTCATGAAAGAGTGTCCTAAGAACAGGTAGGGCAGTGGAAATAGGGGCAATAGAGCCCAATCTTGTTCAGTTGCTCCACCAGACAGAGTTGCACCTAGAGGAGCTACTTCAGGGACCGGCGTAAGGGAAAACCGTCTATATGTTGTTACCAATCGACAAGAGCAAGAGATTCTCCAGATGTTGTCACTGGTATGATCAAAGTTTTTACTTTTGATGCTTATGCTTTGCTAGATCGAGGAGCGAGTCTATCTTTTGTGACTCCTTATGTTTCTATGAATTGTAATGTCCATCCTGAGCAACTTCTTGAGCCCTTCAGTGTTTCTACACCTGTTGGTGAGTCTATTCTAGCTGAGAGAGTCTATCGTGATTGTACAATTTTTCGTCAATCACGAGATCACCATGGCTGACTTAGTTCAGTTAGATATGGTAGATTTTTATGTCCTTCTAGGTATGGACTAGTTTCATGCCTATTATGCCTCAGGCGATTGTAGAATTCGAGTTGTTAAGTTCTAGTTTCCAAATGAGCCAGTTATTAAGTGGAGGAGTAGTTAAGCAGTGCCTAAGGGTCATTTTATTCTGTACCTTAAGGTGAGAAAGTTAGTTTCCAAGGGTTGTCTCTATCACCTAGTCCGATTTAATGAGTTTAGTGTTGAGTACCTCTTATTCAGTCAGTTCCAGTAGTAAAAGAGTTTCCAGAAGTCTTTCCAGATGATCTTCCAGGAGTCCCTCCTGGGAGAGAAATAGACTTTGGTATAGATATTTTTCCCGATACCCATCCTATCTTTATTCCGCCATATAAGTTGGCACCAGCATAGTTGAAAGAGTTAAAAGAGCAGTTGAAAGATCTCCTTGAAAAGGGTTTTATTCCACCAAGTGTCTCACCTTAGAGCGCTCCGATCTTATTTGAGAGGAAGAAAGATGGTTCTCTTAGAATGTGCATAGATTACCATCAGTTGAGTAAGGTTCCTATCGATAATAAGTATCCTCTTTCGAGAATTGATGATTTATTCGATCAACTTCAGGGTGCCACTTGTTTTTCTAAGATAGACCTCAGATCTGGCTATCATCAGTTGAGAGTAAGAGAAAGTGATATTCCGAAGACAACTTCGAGGACCCGTTATGATCATTATGATTTCCTAGTTATATCCCTTGGTTTGACTAATTCTCTTGCAACATTCATGGACCTTATGAACAGAGTATTCAAGCCTCATTTAGATATGTTTGTTAACATATTCATTGATAACATTCTTATCTATTCAAGGAATGAGGAAGATCATGCTAGTCATCTCAGAATAGTCCTTCAAACTCTAAAGGATAAGGAGTTATATGCTAAGTTTTCTAAGTGTGAATTTTGGCTTGAGTCTGTAGCGTTATTGGGCCATATTGTTTTCGGTGATGGAATTAGAGTTGATACTCAAAAGATAGAGGCAGTGCAGAATTGGCCTAGACCCACGTCTCCAACTGACATTAGGAGTTTATTGGAATTAGATGGCTACTATAGAAGGTTCATCGAGGGTTACTCATCTATTTCATCTCCTTTGACCTAGTTGACTTAGAAAATAGTTAAGTTTCAATTGTCTAAAGCTTGTGAGAAAAGTTTTGAGAAATTTAAAAAGTGGTTGACTACTGCCCTAGTGTTGACCTTACCAGAAGGTACGCAAGGTTTTGTTGTGTATTGTGATGCGTCCAGAGTTGGATTGGGTTGTGTGTTAATACAGAATGGTAAAGTTATAGCTTATGCCTCCATACAACTGAAAGTTCACGAAACGAATTACCCAACCCATGATCTAGAGTTGGTTGCCGTAGTATTTGCTTTGAAAATATGGCATCACTATTTTTATAGTGTTCATGTAGATGTGTTCACTGATCACATGAGTCTTCAGTACGTCTTTAGTCAAAAAGAGCTTAATCTCAAACAAAGGAGGTGGTTAGATTTACTCAAGGCTTATGACATGAGTATTCTTTACCACTCAGGTAAGGCTAATGTGGTTGCTGATGCATTGAGCAGGTTGTCTATGGGTAGTACCGCCCATGTTGAGAAAGAAAAAAGAGAGTTACCAAAAGATGTGCATAGACTGGCATGATTAGGAGTTTGAGTGATGGATTCCACTGAATGAGGAGTAGTGGTGATGAATGGGCTGAATCATCATTAGTGTCGGAAGTGAAAGAGAAACAAGACCAAGATCCTATTTTGCTTGAATTTAAGGCAAATGTTCATAGGCAAAAAGTAATGGCTTTTGAACAGGGGGGCAGAGTATTGAGGTATCAAGGTAGGTTGTGTGTGCTAAGGGTGTATGAACTTCAAGAGAGGATCATGGAGGAAGCTCATAGCTCTAGATATTCTATCCATCTGGGTTCTACAAAGATGTATTGTGATTTGAGAGAGGTTTATTGGTGGAGTACTATGAAGAAGGGCATTGCAGAGTTTGTTGCTAAGTGTTCGAATTAACAACAAGTTAAGGTAGAGCACCAGAGGCCTGGTGGTATGGCTCAGAATATAGATCTTCAAGAATGGAAGTTGGAGATAATCAATATGGATTACATCACAGGCTTACCACGGTCTCACAGGTAGCATGATTCCATTTGGGTGATTGTAGATCGAATGACTAAATTAGCCCATTTCTTATCAGTAGAGACTACCCATTTAACAGAGGATTATGCCAAGTTATATCTTCAAGAGGTAGTTAGACTTCATGGAATTCCAGTGTTGATTATTTCAGACAGAGGTGCACAATTTATAGCACAACTTTGGAAGTCATTCCAGAAAGGTTTGGGTTCAAATGTGAACTTAAGTACTGGTTTTCATCCTCAGACTGATGGTCAAGTAGAGCGCACTATTCAGACTTAAGAAGATATGTTGAGGGCTTGTGTGATTAATTTCAAGGGTAATTGGGATGATCACCTACCTCTCATTGAGTTTGCTTATAACAATAGTTACAACTCTAGCATCTAAATGGCTCCGTATGAGACTCTTTATGGGAGAAGATGCAGATCTCCTATAGGATGGTTTGAGGTTGGTGAAGCTGGGTTGATAGGACCAATCTTAGTTCATCAAGCTATTGAAAATGTAAAGATTATTCAAGAGAGATTGAAAACATCGCATACTCGTTAGAAATCCTAAACAGATGTTAGGAGAAGAGACTTAGAGTTTGCATTAGATGATAGGGTTTACTTAAAAGTTTCATCCATGAAGGGTGTTATGAGATTTGATAAGAGGGGGAAGCTTAGTCCTCTCTATATTGGTCCTTAGAGGATATCCAAGAGGATTAGCAATGTAGCTTATGAGTTAGAGCTACCCCAAGAGTTAGCAGCGGTTCATCCGGTTTTTCATATTTCCATGTTGAAGAAATGTATTGGCGATTCTTCACTTATGATACCTACTGAAGATATTGGTATTAAGGGTAGCTTATCTTATTAGGAGATTCCCGTGCAGATTCTAGATCATCAAGTTCGAAAGTTGAGAACCAAGGAAGTAGCATCAGTCAAAATTCTGTGGAGAAATCAGTTTGTTGAGGAAGCTTCTTGGGAAGCTGAGGAGGATATGACGAAAAGATACCCACATCTCTTCGAATACAGAGAAATTGAAAAATAAAGGTACTAATCCTTTTCTTGGCATTTGTTTTAAGTGGCATATTGTATTTATATTTTGCTTTTTGGGTGTTTGAGTTGAATGCTAGATGTTACACCCTTAGCCTACTAAGAGTAATCTCATTCGAGGACGAATGTTCCCAAGAGGGAGATATTGTAACACCCCGTGATTTAATGTTTCAAGCACACCTTATTCAATTCTAGGTGCAAATGATCGTTAGACAATATAAAACTCAACAAAGAGTTGGGGTCGAACACACAGGAAGTGGTACGTGTTCAAATTCAAGTATGAAGTACAAACATGGTCTAAATAGCTATAGGAATAGATATTATCGAAAAAGACATATAGACAAGTCTAAGGGGTGACAACGAATGTCAAATGGGGGGGGGCGGTTTGGTTTGCAATTAGCATCTACAACGCAATCAAACAAGGGAAAATAACAATATAAAGAGGAATTTGCGGGATGTGATTGATTATAGGCAAATTTCGCTATATGGGTAATTGAAACTACTAATAGATAGCTAAATATCAGTGGGTAGGCTGGACTATGAATGAAATAGTTTTCTCTCAAACAACTATCACGTTTCAAGTGATTTCTCTCGAACACCAACAAGCTTAATAAATAATAACAGCCCACAACCTTATTACATCCTCTCTATTGAGCAAGATGGGTAGGATTAGGTTTAGGATTCACTCTCTCGAGCTGAACCCATATCAACCAAATACCTACAAACCATTATTCAATAGATTTAGTTCAAAAACCTCTCTCTCAAGCAAGCTAAGAACCCAAAATTAGAACTGCATTTGCAACTACAATTCATAGATTAAAACACAGCTAAAGATTAAAACCACTTCAATATAGCATTTAAATTGGTAATTGACAATACCCATAAGCAATTTCAACCCATAATCACACCCCAAGAATTGGAGTTTTAGCCACACATCATCAGAATAGAGAAATGATTTCCAAATACATTCGCCATGATCTGGGTAAATGTTCCCAAGTTTTTAGAATGGTCCAAATTGAAGATATTTAGAAACCCACTTACAAATCCTCAAAATTTTTCTTCGAAATCCTCAAAGTCTATACTAAGAGATACAAACTAAGAGAAAAACCTTACTCTAGAATGGGAACTGCAATATCTGGGAGAGAACTCCTAGTCAGAACTCCTCAAAAATTCCTTTTAAAATTCAATTTATAGTTTTCAGCTTTTTGGCTCAAAAGTCCACTCGGCGAAATATGTCACGCTTCGCCAAGTGGTTCGGCGATCCCTCGTTTGCTCACTTTCATTGCCATTTTGCACTGGTCCTCAGCATCTCAAATTCTGTAACTTTGGGCGATCCTTTGTGTTATCGCGGAATCGATCGAGGATTCGCCAAATGCCCATTCCTGTCGCCAACTTGGTTTCTTCCCCAAGGCTGGCACATTGGAACATTAAGAGAGCTGAAGAGCCACTCGGCGGTTCATCGAGCGGTCTTGGCGATCACCAGGATCTCCTTTTCTCCACTTCTTCAGCTTGTTTTGCTCCTTTTTGCCTAGTAGCATCCTTGCCTTGCTCCTTAGCTCATATACCTGAAAATCAATGCTTTAACATTAGTTTACAGCATAAATTAGGCATTTGAGGAGACTAAAACTATCAAAACAACGCTCTAAATGAGCCTAAATCTTGGACTCATCAACATCCCCAACTTAAACTTTTGTTTGTCCTCAAATAAACTCAAGATCAGCATTTCAATAAGGATGTCACAGATAGTGTTGCATAAGACTCAACATGAACACACATGAAACTCAATTGTGCACTCAAAGATTCATTTTGTGACTCACCATTATCAAGGATGCTCAAGTTCGCAATACGTGCTTCAAATGCAAGTTCAAGCTCAACAAAGGTACTCAAATGCCCTCACAACAAAGATGATTCAACATTCACACAAAATTCTTAGACAATTTAAAGTCCCGGAATCACACACAACTCTTACACTCAGAAAGACGAACACATGTATGACTTCACCCATAGGCTTGTCCTTATTTTCAAATCAACATTTGTTTCAGCTCACTAAAGATCACAAAAGTCTTTTTAAGGCTTGTAATCGGGCTGAGTGTAAAGGTATGGTCATTTAGGCTTAGTGGCTTCTACCTTCATGAAGTATGGCCTTAAAATCACTCTTTCTCCTTCTCCTTCATATTCAAACATGTTCAAACTCCACCCCATTATTCAACTAGACATGAATCACCGGATACCCCATTTTTCATATGTTCACCATTTTATTTCACATTTTTTGTTCTTTTTCTTTCTTCTTTTCTTCTTTCTCTTTTTTTATATGGAGGGGTTCCATCTTTTTCAAATCAGTCCAATAGAGGGGGAATTTTTCACACTTCTTGACTTTCCTACTTTTTCACTGCACCCCCAACTTAGGCTTTTGGCCTAAGTTGGCTATTCAAACACGCCAAAACGTCATGAAGGTTATAGGTGATACGCTCAAAATACACCTCTTTTCAAAAGCATAAGCGATCGTTATCATGTAAAGAACCCAATTTGTAGGTTGGGGTCGATCCCACGAGGAATATGGTTTAGAGTTAAGTTCAATAACAATTATATTCGTTTAGCCAATTTATTTCCGAGATAACTAAGTAAAAGGGGGGGGGGGGGTTTGTGTAACAAATTTTGGAAATTATGAAAGTAATTAGTACGCAAGATTTAATCTTTTGTTGTTATCAAATTGAGAAAGAAACTAGGGCGTATGTGTTCCCCATAAGCTCATAACTCCGTAATCCTAGTAATAGCAATCCCTTCCTAGTGTATTACATACAAAGCGATAAGTTATGTATATCTAAATCCTTGGTCCGGCATCTAGAGAATTTTATCCCGCACCTTGGTCCGACTATGTGCATATAATTTACTAACCCTTACCATTACCTCATATTAGACGTCACATCGATGTATGGCTTACTTTTCACCCTCGCACCAATCGAAATTAATTCTATTAGATAGCATCACACTAAATCTATGTTGATAATTCTTTTGTTATTAACTATCTCCTTGCTTCGGCAAGTAGCAACAAGGCGAGTTCTAACGTTGCGCACTGTTAAAAAGACTTCTAGACGAAAGAATTATCAATGCATGCAAAACACTATTTGGGAATTACTTAGTTACTATTCATAATTCGTTAATCGCTCATGGTTCCCACAATCCTAGTGTGGATTTAGTTACCCATATTAGCAAGAACACAATTCATATTTTTAGATGAAGAAATCATAAACTTACTTAATGAGAATGATAAACCCAGAATCTCAACTTAAATTTCAAAGCCAAAATCTTCGAAACGAACTTATGAAATTAAGAATTGCTAAAGTTGCAAGTTTATCTCCAAAGCCAAAAACTAGAACTAAAATAATAAAGTCTAACCCCAAAATAAGAAGAAGAAAAGAATCCTAAATAGTATCGCCTCTCAATCATCTCCTCCCAAAATAATTATTTCTATAGACTATTTATAGATATAGAAAACCCTAAATAAAATAATTGAGTCCAAATTAAATTAGGAATCCAAAACAAAAAGGAATTGGATTCCTTTTATCCGTGAAGCTGTCCGCGTGAAAAAGTACTGCCGCTTCAAGCTCTTGCTACGTTAATTTCCATGTGTCAGCTGCAATTCACATTCTATTAATGGATGCCACGTGGCAGCAATTGGAAATTTGATATTTGATCAGCCGCCTTTTCCCATATATAGAAATATATTATTTTATTTACTTTAATCCATTAAGCTGTCTGCTTGATTTCCTTCTTCAACCTTCCATCTTTAATTCGTTTTAGCTCCAAACTTCTTCATTTTTCCACCAATTTAATCCTACATATAAAATATAGTATTTAGCACAATCCATAAAATTTATGCTCAAAAAGGACGAATATAAATAATAAATGTGAGACAAATAATGATTAAAAATATGTATTTTGCCCTCACATAAATAGGTGATGGGATAAAGAGGTCAAAGTTGCTCAAGTTTCTTCCAAGAAAAGGATAGGCTCAATGGGTGCCAAAACAAGATTCAAACTTCTCACAAGGGTGGCCACAGACGAGGTATATGGTCAGATTGGTTCACTCTTCAAAAATCTTGCCTAAGATCATTTCAATTGTTCACTTCACTCAATCAATTGGACCAACGGGGCAAGTTCTAGGTGTCATCAAATGCAATGTTCAAGACGACCTCACCACACAAGCATTGGTACAAATATCAAACAAGACTTCCCTCTTTCTAGCTAGCGTACAATGTTTATTACAAGAGAATCATTTGGTAACCGGCTAGTCACAATGAGATGCTAAAAGTTCACATATTGCCTATGTAACTTAGTTTGCCTCATCGTAGCCGAACATTCATTTCGATCAATTAAAAGCACTATTCAAGTCACCGGTATTGATCACAACCAATACTCAAATTTGCACAAGAAAAACCACATTCATACACACAAGAGGTGGCAACAATTTTTCTTAAAAATTGGTTCAAAAACCGCTTTCAATTCAAAACAGTGAGCCACAAGCTAAGAACAACCGCAATACCACAATCAAGATATATATAAACAATCAGCTCAAAATCCACAAAAACATCATCAAAATAAAACCAATATGCACAAAATAATCACAAGAGGTAGGTATGAAAATACCTTACCCCACCCAAAAAAATATGCAATTGTCTTTAAATGCAATTAAATAAAAAACAGAGTATAAAAAGTAACAGAGAGGGAGGGAAAAGTCATCCTAACAGGCTAAGCCTGGGTGAAGTCCGCATCTCAGTCACTCCATCTGTCGAGGCATCAGTGCCCGATGTCTCATCAACCTTGGCCCCACTGCAACTCACCATCGAAGTATCCCGTCAAGGAGGCCTGTCTAGCTCATCACTAGTAGTAGTCAGAGGCACCTTGGAACAAGATGGAACATCTACACTCAGGTCATCTGGGATCTCCACCATCCCAAATAGTGAAGTAAAGTCTGTGGACTTCAGATGGTCCACATCCTTTGTCAACTCAGAAACATCGGCTTTCAAAGCTGCCACCGCATCGGAAGCACCCCACCCTCTATCACAAACCTTTACTCTCGCTGAGAGGAGTTAATTAGAAGCCCTGAGAGGCATCAGTGCAGAAATAAGAGCTCTCTCAATAATCCTGGGAATTGCGACCTCTAGTCGGGAGGAACGCACATCAGCAAAATGGTCTAGGCCATCTTGAGAAGCATGGCCTAGGTGATTGAAGGCCTAGAAGTAGTGGTACCAGCAGCATATCTAGGGGAGGGGAAGCAGTAGAAGTGCCAGGTATGCCGGAAGGAACGGATAACGTGATGATTAAATGAGTTTTAGATAGTTAATCATGAGAAACGGTCGAAAAACATTGTTTGGAGAGTAAGTTCGCGATGCGCAGATGAATTGTAATATTTGGTCATTAAATAATTTTTGAAACAGTGGAGTCTGCATTCTCTTTGTGACGCGGAGAGAGAAATTTCTTTCTTGGAAGCAACCCCGCGATGCGGACTTGGGCGCCAATTTTTTCTTGCTATTTTCTTCTTCTTCTTCCAAACCCGATTCACCTCATATCCACTAAATTTCTACGGTAAAAACTCTCGAATTACTATAACACAGAACAATTTTAGTGAAACTCACTCAAGAAATATCAATTTACTCAACCCTTTAACAAAATATTCGCCTCAAGAACTCAACCAAACATCAAGATTCAAGAACGAATAACAACTCTTAAAGAAACTCATCAAGAACATAATTTCTCAATCTCTAGGGACGAATTCAATAATGTAAAATATGATTTGCGTGTGGGTGAACAAAACCAACACTATGAAAATTCACATACCCCGATTTGGCAAAACAAATCCTCGATTCGGGAAAACCTTGCTCGTTCTTCTTTTTCTCCTTTTTTCCTCTTCTTGAATTCTCCTCTAAAACGCTAAGCGTATTTTACGATTGTAAAACTGACCCAAATCAGATTTGACCCCAAAATATTTACAAAAAATGTTTTAATCTGATTGGGTAAGGAAAAGATCAAAATACCCTCACATTTACGGGTAACTTTTCTTAACTGGACAAACTAGCTTCAAACGAGCATATCTCCCTTATACGAGATCGAAAATTAGCAAACTTGGTGGCGTTGGAAAGACGATTCCGCGACTTTTAATTTGATATCTTATGGGTCACCTAACTCATCATGTACTGAAAGTTATGATTGTTTTAAGTTGATCCAAAGCTCAAACTTAAGCATAACTTGAAAATTTTCAGATTTGGCTCTTTCTAAATTAGTTATTTCTAAACTTAGCTCTTTCTAAGGCGAGATGTTACAGATTCATTAACCCAACACAAGTAAACGAAAATCTACTCAAAATTGCTCAAGAAAAACTCTCGTGCACAAGATCCTCACCTCAAGAACTCAACAAAACTCCATTATCAAAGAATGAAGAACAAAACCTCAAAGAAACCAATCAAGAACTCAACAAAGCTCGATGAATGCTTGAAGCTTTCTCACTTTTTCTCCTCTTGAACTTTGCCTTAACCTTTCAAACGTTTTAGACTTGAAGGAAAACTGATTTTAATTAGCTTTGACCCCTAATTGGGTGGAAAAAAATGTGTAGGCCTAGTGGGGTAAGCAAAAGACCAAAATACCCCTCCTTAAATGGATGAATTACATTAACTAGACAGGTTGTACTCCAATAACCATATCTTTTTCATCCAAACTCAAAATTTAGCAAACTCTGTGGTGTTGGAAAGAGGACTCAATGAACTTCAATTTGATACCTTATGGACCCTCTAAATCATCTTGTGCTTAAAGTTATGGTTGTTTGAAGATGACCCAAAACTCACAATTTAAGAGTAACTTGTACCCAACTCATTTTAGCTCTTTCTAATTTAGTTCTTTCTAAATTTAGCTCTTTCTAGGACTGACGTGTTAAAATATCTCCCCTTTGTGAACATTCTTCCTCGAATGAGATCATTATAAATAGAAATGAGGGTGGCAACATCTTACACCCAACTCAAACACCCATCATAATTTAACACAACTTAGCATATTAATTAAAAGAGTGTTTTATAAAAGCCATTACCTTGGTCTGGAATTTCTCAGAAAGCAAAGCGATGTGGGTATCTCTTCTTCATTTCCTCCTCAGCCTCCCAAGTAGCTTCCTCAACAAGTTGATTCCTCCATAAGACCTTGACTGATACAACCTCCTTGGTTCTAAACTTGCAAACCTGACGATCAAGTATCTCAACGGGTATCTCCTCCTAAAATAGGTTATCCTTAATACCAAAACAATCTGTAGGTATAATAACTGAAGGATCGCCTATACACGTTTTCAACAAAGAAATGTGAAATACCAAATGGAATATTGCTAACTCTGATGGTAGCTCCAACTCATAAGCTACATTGAAAATTCTCTTGGATATCTGATAATGAACAACATACCAGGGACTGAGCTTCCCCTTCTTACCAAATCACATAACACTATTCATAGGTGAAACCTTCAAGTAAGCCCAGTCAGCCACCTCAAACTCCAAGTCTCTTCTCCTAACATATGTAAAGGATTTCTGACAACTTTGTGTTGTTTTCCACCTTTCTTGAATTATCTTCACTTTCTCCATAGCTTGATGAACCAAGTATGGTCCTATCAATCCAGCTTCACCAACCTCAAACCATCCCATAGGAGATCTACATCTTCTCCCATAAAGAGCCTCATAGGGAGCCATCAGGATGCTAGAGTGATATGTACTCAAACTCTATGAGAGGTAAGTGATCATCCTAATTACCTTTCAAATCGATCACACAAGCCCTCAACATATAATCTAAAATCTGAATTATGTGCTCTGCATGACCTTCAGTCAAAGGATGGAAAGTAGTACTCAAATTAACCTTCGAACCCAAACCTTTCTAGAAAGACTTCCAAAATTGTGCAGTGAATTACGCATCTCTATCTGAAATGATGGACACGGGAACTCGATGAAGTCTGACTATCTCTTGAATATATAATCTAGCATAATCTTCTGCCAAAAATGTGGTCTTTAAAAGTAAGAAATTGGTTGATTTACTCATCCGATATACAATCACCCAAATCGAATCATGCTACCTGCGAGATCATGACAACCCAGTAATAAAATCCATAATTATCTTCTCCTACTTCCATTCAAAAACATCTATGTTCTGAGCCATACCAATGGGCCTTTGGTGCTCTACCTTGACTTGTTTGCAATTCGGGCACTTGGCAACTAACTCTACAATACACCTCTTCATACTACTCCACCAATAGATTTTTCTGAAGTCACGTTACATCTTTGTGGAATCGGGATGGAATGAATATCTGGAACTATAAGCTTCTTCTGTGATCCTCTCTTAGAGTTCATCCACTTTTGGTACACACAATCTACATTGATACCTCAACACACCATCTCCCTCTTATTAAAAAGCCATCACTTTTTTCTTATAAACATTTGCCTACAATTAAAACAAAACAGGGTCTTGGTCTTGTTTCTCTTTCACTTCATACACTAGTGATAATTCAGCCCATTCATCAACACCACTCCACCTTCATTAGAATCCAATAATCAGACTCCTAATCGTGCAAGTCTGTGCACATCTTTTGCTAATTGTTTCTTGCCTTCCTCAAAATGGGCTGTACTACCCATAGATAACCTGCTTAAAGCATCGCCAACAACATTAGCCTTACATGGGTGGTAGAGAATACTCATGTCATAATCCTTGAGTAACTCTAACCACCTCATATGTCTGAGATTAAGTTCTTTCTGACTAAATGCATCTGAAGACTCTTGTGATCGGTGAACACATCTACATGAACACAATATGAGATAATGATGCCATATTTTACAAGAAAACACTACGACAGCAAATTCTAGATCATGAATCGTGTAATTTTTCTCGTGAATCTTAAGTTGTCTGGAGGCATAGCTTATAACTTTGCCATTTTGCATCAATACACAACAAAGTCCAACTCTGGATGCATCACAGTACACAACAAAGCCTCGTGTACCCTATGGTAGGGTCAATATTAGGGCAGTAGTTAACTGGTATTTCAATTCCTGAAAGCTTTTCTCAGAATCTTCAGACCATTGAAACTTCACTGTCTTCTGAGTATACTTTGTCAATGGGGACGAAATTTATGAAAACCCCTCGACAAACCTCCTATATTAACTAGCCAATCCCAAGAAACTCCTTATATTAGTTGAAGACGTGAGTCTAGGTTTGTCACGATCCGAGAGCACCCCCTAGTCGTAACCGACGTACTCGACCTTTTGGAGGTCTAATACAAGCCTCTTAGCATTCATTCATCGCATAGACACTAAAATCCACAAGGAATAAAAAAACTTTCTTCACACACGAAGAAATTTTCATCACATAACAAGCAGAAGACTTTCTAGACTTTATACATGATGTCTCAAAACCATCTAATACTTGAATACAACATTGAGACTAAGCCCACTCAAACCTATAACAAAACTACAAGACCTAAAGGAACATGTTGGTTATTCTCCTCGAATCTATGATGACTCACCAAGTCTTCATCTTCAAACACCTTAGAAACCTATCCATCAACCATGAAATATCAACATCTCCAAAAATCCCTACATTTTAGTCAAAAGGGAAATAAAGGGGTTAGCACAATTAAGTACTAAGTATGGAAACCATGCAAAAACATGCTAAAAAGGACATTTGGTTGAAAGTCATGCCTTATGCCATTTTAGTAAAACTTCATGAACATTGACATATTAGGCATATTATAGAACATAACCAACTTATAAGACATTAACCACATTATAGACATACTCAACACTTTCACCAAGTAACTCATTTCATCATCCAAGGACCCTTATCTAAAATTACCCTAAGACACA
>JAJOOD010071348.1:0-22261 GCA_029582525.1 Solanum tacnaense | reverse complement strand
GCTAAATCACTCCACCCTACATTGTAATCCATCTCCGGGATGATAATAGCTGATTTTCTTTGGCCCCTCAATGTTTCTACTCGAAGAAATCTCCCATAAGAGTTGAAGTTCTGATAAACTCTTAACAGATCCCCCTCCTTAAGCCTGCCCCATCTTCTATAAAGGTCCCCAACACCTTTGGAAGCTAATCTCATAACACTGCATACCCATCTTAAAATGACTTCGTCGATCTTAATCTTACTGACAAACCGACTACTGAACTCCTTGAACAAGAACCACCTAAAAGAACCTTCACTGATATCATTTATTTCAAAAGACTTATCACTGGAAATGAAAAAGCACACCCTGTCACCCATACTAAGAGATCGTATGATTAAAATTCCACCGCAAAGTAAATAATTTTGTCCCCCATGGTAAAAAAAAACTAATTCCGGTAGGAGTTGTCGGAAAAGGATCAAACAAAGTAAGAGAGAGAACCTAGGACAGGTTCCCCTTGGGAGCTGTGCCTGGGAGAATATTTTTTAAATTTTATAAGGATCACCAATATATGAATAACTAATATTCAACCAATCAATATTAATTTTATTTTTTTTAGAATTAGTTGTGAACTTTGTGGCTAATCCATCGTTATTTCACTTGTATCTAATAAAAGTTCATCACTAATTCATCACTAAATAGGATTAGCGACATATTTTATTATTTAACTACAAAATTTATTATCAATTAATTCATTTTTCATTCTCAATCAAACTAGTATTAAATATTTATTCATACGATTTTTCAAAGAGTGATTTTTATTAGTAATTGAAAAGACTAAGAAACTAGAAAATAAGCAAGAAACTTAGAAACTAAATTCGACGAGAGAATGTTTTGTTTAGTTATCCACTTGAATTAACTAATTTTGATTTATATGATTTATTGATTGACATAGATATTATTCATAAGAATCTTGCGAGTTCTTACTCACCTATTCGAGTTAACCTATTACCTATATATCTATGGAGAACCCATTAATAATTCATGTATTATAACCATTCAAGACAATTAGGTTTCCAATCTCAAAATCATTTCATATATCTATTTAAGGGTTAATACTATGGTTTTTATATGTATTTTTTCTATTACTACTTATAAAGTTTTAATTACAAGTATTAACAAATCATTTTAATTTATAAATTAATTAATTTATATAATGTTAATAGGTGAAAGAAAGAAATTATGAAACAGAATAAGTTTATAATTATCAATTATACCTTTTAAGGATTTCTTTTAACACATCACACACCACACCCCACACCCCACGCCCACATACCCATGTCGGTTTCTCTTTCCACCCATGCCAGTTTCTCTTCCTCTTCTAACTTTTCCATTCTTCTTCTTCTCCATTCAAACGTAAACTGCCACAAAGTTGAGTTTATGAACGATGTACCTCAACAAGATCCAAGATCAAAGTATGTATTCCTATCTTATTGTAATTTGTTCATAATAATTAATTCACTTTCTTTTTCAAAATAATTTTTTTCAATGTTTTTCCAGTGCTTGTGGACTATACGCATGTCTATTTGCTAAAAATATTAGCAATGGAGTATTTGATATGGGTTACATTGACATCGATGCAACATACCATCGTCAAAGGTATGTCACAATCATATGACAATATGAAAAAACAAGAATGCTGATGGCACAACTAATGAGAGCGAAATAATTGACACTATTGCTAGCAAATATGGTGGACCGCACATAGGAAAGGAACATGCTCCAAATACTATCAATTATTCTACATCAAGACCAATGAGATCAGTTGAAAGATAGATGATTGGCTTAGAATTCCATTCCAATTGATTACCAGCAGTAACCAGTTTTAATTTTTTAGTCTACATTTGAAAAACACTGTATACACATAGGAGTAAGTAGTACACATAATAAATGTTCTGAAACCATAATTCTTTAAGTTAAAAGACCCAAAAAAATCAAACGGATCTGTTTGTCACAATTAAACAACTAAATTAAAATAAAAAGAAATTATGACTAATTTAAGCAGGGTATATCTTCCTGTTGTGTTCCTTCCGACGACATGTGATGCACTTAACTTTATACCTCTTGAACTTCACATCAGCAAACTCCTTCCAACGTTCAAGTTATGATCTCCCTATCTTTCTTTTAGAACTAGGCGGCAACAAATTAGACTCCGACACATAACTTGGTATATTCCATGTACTCTCGCATGGGAGAGGTTCAAGAGAAATTGCATATGCGTCCTCAAAAAAAGTTCAACTATAAAAAGGAGAGCAATAATCTGATTCATGCAGTTTTCTGTACTTAAGACCAAGTCAATTGTAAGCATTCTTTAATTATAAACACTAACCTGATCATTTCTATACCAATATCATACCAAGACTAAACACTGGTTCATACAAAATTCATACAAAGAAGAGTACCAGATTCAAAATAAACACTAACATGAACATTCAAAATAAACACCAACCTGAACATTCAAAATAAACACTAACGTGAACATTTCTATACGCATTTCATACCAACACTAAACATTAGTTCATACAAGAATCATACCAAGAAGTGCACCAAATTTACACAAGTTAATTGTAAAATTATTTAATCATAAATTAACCGTATATAAATCAATTCCATTGTGGGTATATGCAAATTCCTATACCAAATTCATGCCAAAAGAAAACAATTCTTATTTAAAATCGAACAATATAAATTTAAAAAATTGTTCAAATAAAAATTGAATACTATTCACTAAATACACAACTAAAACACATTCGAAATAAACACTAATTTGAACAATTTCAACTACCACCATGCTTAATTAATATTGATAAGAAGCCCTCCATCACAGAGAAAGATAATGGCGAAACAAGAAAAAAATCGTGAGAGAAGAGAAAATTTTGAGCAATTATTGTTTTGAGCGTTGATAGAGAAAGATACGAATATTGAGTAAAAAATAAGCGATTTATGTTTTGATAGATAATTAACAAGTGAGAGAAAAGGTCAGTACTACTTTGAGCTAAACAAGAAAACAAATATTCTGATTGTTATGACTCTCCTGATTTTATGCCTATTATTAATTATCATTACTATTATTAATTTGTTTGTTAATTTATATATATATATATATATATTCCTTTTTTTTTACTTTTTTTTTTATTCAACAAATATTATAGCCCGTAATTGTTTAATGTTAAAACTTGAAACATAAAGAATAATGTCATGACTAGTAATAATTAGTCTTATATATGTCAATTATAAAATTTTCTCTTTCTACAAGGATGCTTATGATTTGATTAAAAATCGATCCAGATCAAAAAATGAATCAAACTAATTAAATAAATCGATCCTTCGATCCTTTTTGGGGTGTGGTTTGGTTTAAATATTTAAAATCACACAATATTTGGTTTAGTTTTGATTTTTAAAAAAAATAGAACCAAACAGACAAATATACATATAACTATTTGAATTGACCAAAATGCCCCTCATTAAGTTTATCCAAGATTTTGCTAGTTAGACTTTGCTTCTTTATTCAACATTAGTAATTTCTTATAATAAACTTTTCTGTACTAACAAAACTAAAGCTTCTCAGTATTAGTTGTAAAGCTAATTATGCTAAGACAAACATTATTATAAAAGGAATTAAATAGTTCATCTTTTAATATAATAATAATAATAATAATTAGATATAAAATTTCTTAAACTTGCTTGACATAGAATTTATAGAGGGGACAATATAACATAAGACACGAAAGCAGAGATAATGCCTACCTTCATATCCACTCCATTCCCATTTGCCAAAAAAATAGAGGCAAAACCTTCATAAGATTCCTTTCAAACTTTCAAATATTGCCAATCACATCATGCTACCCTTCACTCTTCTGACCAAGTGGCGTACTCATAATTTTGTACAAAAATATATTGAAGTAAATAAGCTCGAGCAATCTCTAAAGATTTTAATACTTTACTTATTGTCTAAAATTAATATTTACTTTATATCATTTTCAAATGATGTCAGACCATTATACATACATACATTATTAGTTATTAATAAGCATTAGTACATCATCGAATATACAATATTATTTCAAATATTATTCCACATCCGATTCTTTCGGTTATTTGTTGTGCAAACAAGAAGTTAAATACGAGGGGAAAAAATCATAATGAGAAGTATTTATTCTAGGCTCGAACATTGATGTGTATTCATATCATACATTGGTGACATTTTTATTGCTGTGTTTATTCTTTTTTATTTTTTTAAAAGTGAAGTTGAATGATATTCACTACTAAAATATGTCTTTGTCAAAAAGGAAAAATATGGAACCAAATGAATAGCATAACTATCATATGAAGGAGAAAAAAGAAGAAAAAGGTTGAAAATTATATGTTATATATGTAAAGAGAAGTTTAGAATCAAAGTTAAACATAGAACCAAAGGAAGAAAGAAAAAAACTTAGAAACATTTAAAATAGATTTATTTATTCATGATATAACAACATGCTCACTTTAAGCTAAGTAATAAGAGGACAAAATATTTTAATGGGACTTGCTTGTATGGCTAAATATTCCCTTCTTATATTCATGTGACATAACACCAAAAAGGCAAAGTATATAAACCACCAATTAGGTGATTTTGATGCACAAAAAATATTCACTCATGTCTCTTCCTACTTGGTTAAGTCTCAAGATTAAGTCCCCTCATGAGTATAGCTACAAGCCTTCATCTAGGCTCATTCCATCTTCTATTCCACCAAAGTTGAATCTACCATTTACAAATCACTCTGAATGTCCAAACACTCTATGTCCTCCAATAGACCAGGTTTACATGTCGTCCATACTAAAAATATCTATTTCAAAATACTTGTCATTCTCTGTCCATCTACTTTTACTTGTTTGTTCACTATACTAAAAATAGATGTTCACTTTTTCTTGTCCAGTCGAGAAAACCAAGAGATAATTTTATTATTTAGTTCCTTATTTATCCTTATGATTAGAGATGGTCATTTCCCAATGCATTTAACAGAACATTGAGTTTATTATATTCATAGGGTAATATAGTAAAATTATAATTTTATTTATTGCTCCTTAAGGACTGTGTCAAGTCAATACTGGACAAGTAAAAATGAACAGAGGGAATTTTTTTTTCCGTTTTACCCTTATTAGTAATGTGTTCTTGAACTAGAAAGGTGTTCACTATGAAACTTGTCCAAGTCAAATGCAGCATTGAAATGGAAGGGGAAAGTTAGGGGCCATAAAGAGCGAGTTCAGAATTCAACTGTCAAGGCGTCTTTTGGGTCAAAATCCAAGGGGACAAAACCTTAAGGTCCCAAAAGTTAGACGAAGAGCGAGCAATACCTTGACAGTTGAGCCTGGACCAATATATCTTGTTACTATTTTCTACTGATTCTTTACAAACAATACAATGTCAATGTGCCAAGAATCTATAATGTAGATTTACATCTTTACCATTGTTGGCAGAATGTTGCAGCAATAGTGTTTGGAGATGGATCAAATTCAAGACTTTATCCATTGACAAAGAGAAGATCAGAAGCTGCACTTCCTATAGCAGGAAACTACAGGCTCATTGATGCAGTTATCAGTAACTGCATCAATAGTAATATCAAGAAGATTTATGCACTTACACAATTTAACTCTGCCTCTCTGAATTCTCACCTTTCAAGAGCTTATTCCTGTGCACACATTGGAAACGAAGCATTAGTTGATGTAATTGCAGCTTATCAGAGTCCTGAAGGAAAGGGCTGGTTTCAGGTAAACAAAAACAGGCAGTTTCAAGCCTTTATAAATGCTTTCTATAACATTCCTTCTTGAGTAGCTGTTAACACGAATAAGAGCAACACTGTTATATCCAATGTATTCTACGGATAAAGAAGTTGAGAGATTTTGTAGGTTCTTCTCTCCATTAGAACTATAGGACCGTTATGCTTCTGTGTTTTCATGTATTCTCAGGGAACTGCTGATGCGATAAGAAGATGTTTGTGGGTACTAGAAGAGTATCAGATTGTTGATTTTCTGGTTCTTCCTGGTTACCATCTTTACAAAATGGATTTCCAGGAACTCTTAAAGGTCCACTGCAACAACAAAGCGGATATAACTGTTGCAGTTTTGAGCAGAAGGACAGATAAAGATATAGAACTTGGTACTTTCCAAGTAAATTCTGAAAATCAAGTCATTTCATTCAAAGACAATCCGGAGATAAGAGTAGTACGTCCCTTTTTCCTTCTTCTCGTACTTCCAATAGCTTCATTTGTTCCTCATTATGGACTAGCTGAAAACATTATTTTCAGGTACAAAATTCAGATATTTCTCAAGATTTGTATGCTGGTATGGATATCTATGTTGTTAACAAAGATGCCATGATAAAGCTTCTTACAGAGTATCACCCCATGGCCAATGACTTCAGAAGAGAAGTTGTACCAGGTGCAATTTCCTTAGGAATGAATGTAAGAGTCGTGTATTTCCATATCCGAGCAACTTGTTGCTCTAAGTTGCCATTTTGAACATAAAATTTCTCCATCCTGTTGCATAAAGATATTCAACATTTTGTCTTCTACTCTTAATTGAACCATTCTTTGGAACAAACAGGTATATGCACACAAATTCAGTGGCTACTGGGAGGACATGAGAAGCATTGAAGCTTACTACCAAGCAAATATGGAAAGCATAAAGAACACAAAGAAGGCATATAGGTCAGTATCTCCAAAAACTAATAAGTCTCAAGAGTAAATCCCTTACATATCACCTAACGGGATTTTCATTTTCGTTAGCAGTTTGTATGACAAAGACTCTCCCCTATACACTTTGCCTCGACACCTGCCTCCAACTCAGATAACTGATGCTGCTATAACAGACTCTGTGATCGGAGACGGATGCTTTCTCAATGTATAAAAGTGATCAATTGTCCTTGAAATATAGTTAAAGTTTATGTAATTTTTCTCAAGAATTTGGTCTCACAAACATCTTTCTTCCATACTTTGTGTTTTCCGAGTGCAGAGATGCAAGATCAGAGGTACTGTCGTTGGCATGAAGACAAGAGTAGGTGATGGAGCGATAATTGAGGATTCAGTAATAATGGGATCTGATACTTACCAAGTAAGACACATGAATACATTTCATTTGGTATTCATGGATGGTCACATAGAGGAAATGGAGACTATATGAATCCAGTTCATATTCAAGTAAAACTTTTTGAAAGATCCCTCATATTTCTACGTTTGATTCTTATCGATCATGGTAACAATAAGGAACATTAAGTTTCTAGGGGAAGGATATTTAACTTGGTGAAAAATATGCAGAGTGGTCGCACAGAGGAGGATATACACATTCCTATTGGAATTGGAGAAGGCTCACAGATAAAGAAAGCAATAATTGATAAGAATGTGAGAATTGGCAAAAATGTTAAGGTACTTAGAAAGATTTCCTATCAAACTCAAAATGCACCTTAACGATAAGCTGTTTGAATGCGCGAAAATATCAACAACAATACAGAATGTTGTGATTTCATTTTCTTTATCAAACTGCATTCATACTTAAGTAATCTTTTTATGCAGATATTGAATAAGGAAAATGTTCAGGAGTGCAATAATGAAGCAAATGGTTACATTATCACTAAAGGCATAGTTGTAATAATGAAGGGTGCCATTATTCCAGATGGGAGCATTCTGTGACAGATAACATCATTCTTTCAATGATTTGATAGGAAGACATAGCTGCAGGGAGTCAAATTGTACACTGAGAATTTTTTGAAATTCATACATTTTACTTCACTTTGGTTGATAGTTCAGATTTAGATCATACAGAATCATTCTGTAATGACTTTAATTCATGTTAAGGGGAATAAAGTTTCCAAAATATGGAATCTTTTTAATAAAAAATGTCAGCTTTGTTCTTTCTGAAAAAGCACCAGTAAAGGTTGCCTTCAGACTTTTTAGGGAAAAGAAAGGAAGAAAATAAAATTTATTAAAAAGATACTGAAATAGGACTTATTATAAGAAAGAATATACTTAGGGTTCCAATGGGAATAGGTATATTGATAGTTTGGAAAATGCAAAACTATTGTTGTTTCTTTTTGTTATTGTTCTTTCTTTTATAAATAAAGATTTTCTGGGACATGGGTTAGCTCGCGAATAGCAAAAAAATTCAAAAAAGAAGAGGAAAGAGCCTTGATGAGATTCGAACCCTGCATCGATAGCAAGTGAAGTTACACAATTAGGGTACAACTTCACTCTGAATGTTTTTGTCATGTGGATATGCAAAATAAATAAATTGAAAGGACATTTGGGACCTAAATTATGAAGCTACAAAAGCAATGACAGCAGCATCACATTTGTTTATTTGGCTGTAAAAATTAACTCAAAGAGAGTACCTTCATCCTAAATGGACTTTGAGGTTTGTCACTTGATGTACTCCAACTCTCAAGTACAATGCTCTGAAAAAGAAGTAAAGGAAAATGTGCAATGCTTATGTATTCCCAAGCATGCTAAGATATTAAAAAGTATGAAATTTTCTATATGCATACAATTATAGAAGGTGTAGGACATGAAACAACTAAATCAGTTCTTCTATTCTGATATTTCACATTTGATTCCATAAAACTACCAACATCATCTACCAGCTTCTCCTCAACAGTTGCTATCGGATATCGCATTTGATGTTAGGACTATCAATCATCTACTAAGCCTAAACATTCTGCAGGCAACAACCAAACGGCATGTTAAATTCCAATGCCAGGTTATTTTCCCTCTAGACATGGTATATCATGCCAACTTCAATAAGACTAATCTGAGGAATGTTAAGCACCACGGAAGGACCCCTACAGTTCTTGCGCAGAAATGAATACCCAATGTCAATAGCAAACTTCTTTAAGAAAGAGGACGATCTTCTAGCTTTCACGTAGGAGTGCCCCATTATATATGCAACCCCTGCCTCCTTTGCTCGAATTAAATCTTCAAGCTCTGCCTTAACAGCTGGATCCATGCCAGGGTTTTCTGGCAATTGAAACCTCACTCGTCGCCTCCTTATTTGTGGGCTCTCCTCAGCATAAGCAGATCTTAGACTCTGGAGAGTCAGAGACTTGCTGCTTTGAATGGAGTCCCTCATTCCAAAATCCTCTGAGACAATTAGTGTTGAAGTCGACTGTACGTTTTTTTTGCTTATGACTGCCATCCTCCCATCAAGTGATGGACTCTCGGAGCTTGACAACTGTGGTTCCACAGCTTCCATTTGGATAAACTCTGCTATACTTTGGATGAGAAGGTCCTCAAAGTCCCCATCATCTCTCTGTATGTCCTTGTAGCCATACCTAACAATGCAACGATACATGCGATAGGGTCTTGGACAAATGCGACCAATGAGGAAGCGTTCCTCAGGTGAGACATAGGGTACTGGAACAGATTTGACACATAAAAACACCAACACACTGTGAAATGCAGGTAGATTCGTCAGAAAGTGAGAGAAGATAGCTGGAACCCCTGTTGCCAATTCTGAGTATACAAGGCCTATCCCGGGGACACGCACAATACCAAGACTGGGGCCCATGCCAAGGAGCCATTTCAATGGAACTTTGTTGTGCAGATCAAAATTGTACTTCTTGCGAGTTCCATATTGCCAGACAAACATGACTGCTAGGAAGACAAAGGCGAGCACTAGGGAGACCCATCCTCCCTGTGGAACTTTAGTGAACGCGGAAGACAGGTACACACCTTCAATGAACCAGAAAAATAGGAGAAAGCAAGTGGCAAGAACTATGTTTCTTTGCCACACAAAAATCATGACCAGTGTGGTGAGAAACGTTGTGATAAACATACTAGTCATGCAAGCTAGGCCTGAAAGGAAAATAATCAATATGAGAAAACAACCAAGAATTATCACAAGGCTAAATTAAAATAAAGATTCAAGTGTGAAACATAAACTTTTTGTAGTAGCTGCAACAATATTCATTGTAAATCAGTATCATGATAAAAGAAGTCACAATGACCACATGATACTTCACACAAGGGAATACTCTTTGTACTGTGTTTGAGAAAAGAAAGAACATTCTTTTCAGCAGGTAATGCAATTAGAGATTCCTTCTAGTTCACTTCTTCTAGTTTTTGTTTATCATTCTAATCTTTTCAGATGAGACTCCTTTGGTCCCATGAGGCTTACAAATCTTCTATCACAAGGTTCACAAAGAAGAATACATTAGTAGAGCTACACATCACATTAGAGGAACACAATCATATAAAGCAATTAGGTTCCATAGAAAAGTTTGCAAACAGAACTAAACTGGGATTTGTCACCAATCGGTAGTCTTAACAAAACTACCTTACAGGTGATAGACAACAACCACCTGCGCCTCAAAACTCAAATAGTTGGGTCGGTAATTGAATTTTACGTCTTCATCCCCTCTAACAATTACCTTACAGTTGACAGATCGATCAATCAGCTATGACTCAATCTCAAACTAGTGGAATTCTGCTATGCCCAAATGATTCGTCATGATTAGACCATTTTTTTGTTGGCAGTCAAACTATCGCAACCCTCCTCCTTTATATGGTCTATGGAACTGGCTGTGTTCTGGGAAGCTCACATAGGTTAAGTTTATAATGGAAGATGCACAGAATAAAAAGTCGAGTTGCTTTTGTAGGTAGCATGATTGAAATAGTTGGGAAGAAGACATGATGGAGATTGTAACCTTATATTGAAATTAAATGTTCTTTTCAAACAAGATACAAAAAATTATATAGTCAAAAGGAGCATCAAATATTACAAAAGAGATCTTCAACACACTGTTGGGCTTACCGTATGCATTTCCCATTAAAATTGTGTCCTGGAACCCAACAGCCACGGAAAGTGTAAGAATCATAAGGATCCAATTTATTTCTGGTATATAGATTTGCCCTTTAACATGCTTTGAGGTGTGGACAATCTTGACTCGGGGGAAGCAACCTAGTGCATTCAATTGCTTGACTATGGAGAATGTAGCTGTGATGATGGACTGGCTGGCAACAATGCTCGCAAGGGTAGCAATGACAAAAACAGGCCAATATACACTATCTGCATGAAAGCAATGAGCCGCAGTTCGGAAATTGGATATAACTTCATCAACTATCCCGAGAAGAATCTCATTCGAAAGTGAAATAAAGAACTAACCAGGTATTGAATTATAAAAGCTGTCTGGAATAGAAGCAAGATTTTTGGACAGAAAAGCAGCCTGACCCATATACTGTACCACCAAGCAAGGATATACAAGAAATGAAAAGGCAATCTGCAGAGGAAAAGTCTTTCAGATTGACAAGGTGCAAGTTCTAGAAATCCAACTAATCAACAACATTGAAAGATGACACAGAGAAACGGCCACTATAGGCAATAATATCTGCCCAGTCAAAAGGATAATCAGTCTAGGGGGTCCCATTTCACAAAATATACAATTTTGGGTGCACTTTGGATATCTAGTTAATACTGTTTCTTTCAAAAAAAGAAAAAAATCCAATAGACACAAAAGTTACTTCAAAGGGTTTCAAATTCTCTTCACTTAGTTGTCATCTGAAGTCCTCTCTGATTAAAACAAACTCATTATCTTAACCCATGTAAACCTTGTTGTTTGCTAAAAATGGATCTTTTACATTTTCAAACTGTTACAACAATATTTACAAATTTGAAAAAGAGTAAGAAGAAATGGTTTTGAGCCACTTATTTTGATTTCTCGAACCATTTTTTCTGGCTAGTAAGATGTTCACTTAGCCAGGTTGTCTCTTGCCTGCACATGAATTCAGTAGCAGTTCGAAAGGTTGCCCTATTCAGGAATCTTTGGTCAACTTAAATATTCACTATTAAACTGCAACAGAAACCAATTCTTGCTTGTTGCTTCCCAACCCAATTATTTTTGTCCTAGTGCTCAGGATTTGACAAGAAAGACGTATATGCTGGGTAAAATTAACTAAGAGCACAACAGTTTCCTGAAGCTGCAAACAGGCTGACTTACCCTCATTGAGCAGGAAGTGAAATGACCAAGATCTGCAAACATAGCTTCTGTACCTGATGATGGAAACTGAATTAGAAAAAAAAGATTCTAAACTATAAAGGACAAGTTATATAATCCTTGTTTTACTAACTAGTAACTATCTGCACGAACAAGTGCTCTTAATTCAAGGATACTTTTTAATCTTGGATAAAAGAGATGATATCTTTGATGTACCTGCAACAGAGAGGAGGACACCACCAAGAGAAAACCATCCGTGTTTTCTTGTTTCCCTAAAAAACTTGATGATATAATAGGGAGAAAGAGCATGCACAATCTTGGGATTCCAAATTATAACGTTGTAGAGCCCAATCCCAAAAATCGATATCAACCAAATGATTACTATCGGTGCAAACAAAAAGCCAACCCTATGGGTCCCAGAATGCTGTAGAGCAAACAGACCAACCAATATCAGGCAAGAAAGCACCAGCACTTCACCTAGATGAAAAACAATTTAATGATCAATGCCTTGGATGGAAGTCACATAAGAGCAACATAAAAGTGATAAATTATTTACCCAAAGAGGTAAATCTAAATAAATCTACCATGAGATAGGTGTTCCGCAGCAGCCTTGATTCCTGATATGGCCGATATAACTGCCACATTAAAACTACTCCTAATTAATAAATATACTAAATTGACAAAAATAATGCAAAAGTTATGATTTTCTGCACTAACATAGGCTTAACAAGGTAGCAAATATGCCATGCTAAAGTTTAATATGTTAGTCTATCATTTTTCAACTGAGGAAGGAACCAATTTCATAAAACCAAACTAATAATTCTAAATTTATTTTTCCATTTTCCGAGATAAACTGATAGCTTTTAAATTACAAATGCACACCAGCTAATGCCACATACAAGAAAGCAACTACTGTTGGAATTATCAACCTGACATTGCAGGCGTTAGAATACCATCACCAATGACCATGCAAGCCCCCAACAATACAATAATGAGTAAAACTGTACGCGACTTCTTGTGTTTCTCAAGAAATCTCTTTAACACTGAACACGATGTGGACTGCCCAGCAAAGCCATATTTGTAAGCAGATAGCTCCTCATCAGCTGCTTGTTGGTTGGAAAGTAGACTGAATTTTGCATGTCTACAGAGTAGAGAGTAAAGAGCAAATGTACCACCTGGTAATATTCAAGTATAATTGATCAACACAATCAGGTTCCACAAGAATTATTGGATTCACAGCCTTCTCTTTAACATACCTTCACCATTATCATCAGCACTCAGTACAATAAGTACATATTTGATCAAAGGAATAAGAGTTATTGTCCAGAAGATCAACGAAAATGCACCAAATATTGTTTCTGGAGTCTGATAATCCTGCAACTTCCCCACAAATATACTCTTATAGACATAAAGTGGTGAAGTGCTCAAATCTCCATACACCACCCCAAGACTCTGGTATGCCAATAGTAGATTTCTGGAAATATCCACCAAAGGGAACTGCAATGCCAAATATAAGAGCCGAGCTGGTTTCATACATAATCTGGTAAATAAATAAACTTGACAAATGGAAACTCTAAATTTATGAATTCTACTAGAAAAGAAGAAAATAAAATTTTCTATTAACTGAACAGTAACGTGTATTATCTTCTTCTTCTTTTTTATTTAATAAGTGTATTATCTGCTCCACAAAGTCCAGGCAATGTGATTTCAGTCACGATGTACCCGGAGCTTGAAGTTCTCTTTTTTTTTAGATCTCCTTATTTGGATGAATAAACACGCTACACATGGGAATCTGCTAGTTTTTGGTTGCTGTAATATCTGCATAACTCATATGGGAGTCTGTATATTGCTTTACACAAGATAGACTGTGGAATGAGGATTCTTGCACTGGATAGACCCATAGAATTCTTATTTTTTTCATTTGTGCAAGGGAAGTGGAGTGAAGGGGATTCGCAACTAAGGTTATTTATGTTTCCCTCCTATGGAAAAGAAAAAAATAAAACAAAGTTTTTTGCTTCTACATTGCCACTTGATTGGTCATGGTGCAATGAGCGCTTGCAGGAATAATTTCTTGACCTCCAATAGACAGTGCAATATTTTACTTTTACCACATCCCCTATTAATGTAAGTTAAGATGCAGCAAAAATAAAAAAGAAAAATTATGCACCTTTGACGCCAACTTCCTTTTTTTCCTTCCTAGCTGGGGTTGTTCCTCTTGTCCAACTGTAATGACTGATTCCTGGGGCCCCCCACCTGCAGACGTCGGAGGTGGTTGCTCCACATTATGTTGCATGTGCTCGATATCACCTTGGAACATCTATTTACCTGCCATTTGTTTCAAATGATCTATGTTAGATAGAGGAAGAGAGCTGTCAAAAAGAAAGAAAGAAGTTAAGGAGCCAGGGTCATAACAAAGGGACAACCCCCCTCCCTCACAAGATACATCTTGTGCCTATGAGTCGCTATAATTATCCAAGAAGACACTTTTATCAAAATGTACAAAATAAGCTGCTGTCACAGACATAAGCAAAGGAAGAACAGCAAAAGGTAAGCACCAGCAGGATGATCTTATCAAATGATTTTTAAGGTAAGCACAAGCATCAAAAAGTGTTATCTTGTAAAACCATTGTATTGCCAGACTGGACACCAACAATCTCAGTTTGATGCAAATCAACTTAAAGCCTCTAATGGTAAACTGAAAATCCCTCTCTAACCAAAAAGCATACATGATACACAAGAAACCGATACCTAGAGTAATCATTTGAAACATAATAAGTAAACTTCTCAGATTTGATTACAAGAGCGAAGAAAAAAGGTTGGAAGAAGATTATCATGCCAAACTTGTTGAAACGGTAGAGAGGGGACACGCAAGACATATAGCCCTAGAAGTGGTAGAATTTGCTCATTCATACACACACCGACTGGCAGCAAAGATAATGCTCGGAAAGCGAATACAAGTCACATTCTTTGACTAATACTCTATTCATCTCAAAATGCAGTTTCTTGTCATTCATAAATATACAAAAAACAACATGGCCATTAAGTGCCACTTGCAATTCACCAAAGCTCAATGAATCTTCTATTTTACTAAGCTCCTAAAAAGAGGCTTTCCATTCTTTCTTTTTCCTTGAAAAGGGGTGAGGGATACACAAAGCAGCAAAAATATTTTCCTCAACTTCCTCTTTTTTATAAATAACCTAGTGCCCAACCCAACTTGCACGCACCTCAACTAATTCCACAGAATGCATGTCCCCTCCCAGAAGTAACAGATACCAAGTAACTCTGTCCACCAAGGCTAGGACATATGAAAAGAACTCACGTAACCTCTCACTAGTATCGGGTATCAGGTAACTCTGTTCACCAAGGCTAAGATAGATGAAATGACATCACCTGGTGTTTTGTCGCTATTAGATTTTAGCCAACTTCCTTTTTTCCCAGTCTTTTTCATTTTAATCATCAGATTATCTTTCCTAAATCAATAGAACAACAAACAACATTGCATCTCAATCTCAATCTCAATCCCAAAAAGACCTAGTACATCAGAACCCATTTCCTCAAATCCTAGATAAGCATCATTCCCAAACCATCTCTATGTCCAATCCATTCCACTTGGGACACACATATATATTTTTCATCATAAGTTATTGAAGTAGTAATTTTTACTTAACAATATAAAATCACAAACTAATCAAAAGGGGTTCTTTAGAAAATAACCAATTTCCAAGTTATTCAACCAATAAAAAGTCACACAGTGTAAGTGTAATTTTCCGGCAACGGCGCGATGAATGGTGGTTACGTAAAAGTGGGTTACGGTGGCAGTATTGAGATTTGAGATGTAAGAATTGGAGAAGATAGTGATGGTGTTACTACTACGGTGGGTGGTCAAGACTTGGCCTTCTTCTTCTCCTCCTTGTTCGTCCATGAATGGTGATCTTCTGCTACACTTGGCTCCTTCTACTTGGTCTGCCATTTTCATTCTTGCCAAAAAAAAACTCATGGACATTAATTACTCTTAGCTTTTGATGTTTTCATTCAAAAAAAAAAAAAAAATTTCTATGTTAAATATATATATATATATTATTTATTTTTATTTTTTTATAACCGTGGTTTCCGGGTATCGCTTTGCGAACCCGACTAGCTTTACCCACCGGGTCCCGCTGTTTCAAGGCGGGTTCACCACGGTTAGTTCCACGGGGACCTGGAGATGCGGCCGGTTTGTAATGCCTCCAGTGGCCCTGCTGGGGCTCGAACTGACGACCTGAAGGTCTTTTTTGTCCTCAGGCCTTTACCAGCCGAGCTACCTCTCAGGGTTTGTTAAATATATATATTTCTTTTTTATTTACTTATCGACTAGGTAATTTACCCGTGCTTTGCGCGGGCATAAATAATCTTTCTAATCTTTTGAACAACTTTTCCAATAATCGACTGTTATAAGAAAAAAAAGTAAATTTTAGTAGGTCTCAAGAACATTTCAACAGAAATTAAATGATTTGACATTATCACATATCTCAAGAATTTTAAACATATAATGAATGATTAAAAATATCTTGATATCTAATCATTTTTATCTTTTACATAATTTATCATAATATATGTTTGATGATATAATTGTCTTGTTAAAACTGAGTGATGTTTTTATGTAGCGATTAAACATATTTTTTTCTATTTTTTTTAAATGAAAAATATAGAACTGATAATTTTATGGTTAGAATAACTCTTTGTTAAAAACAAATTATATAAAAGTTTTCGATAATCAATATTAGTTATAAATAAGTTAAGACTGTTAAAAATGTACGCCATAACAACATAAATAGATTTTTTTAGAGACAATCTACTTGTGTGAGGTCAAACGTTCACCACATTTCGTTATTGTTACTTTGTTACTCTAACAAAATTTATAGAAGGAGAAAAATATATTTGAAACAACAGCAAAATAATATTGCTGACCCTTTTAGAAATTCAATCTTCATTAAACTGTTGCTCTGAAGGTCCTTCTAGATGCTTCATCAATGCAACTTTACAACTTTTACAGAAATATGTATGTATAGTTATTGCATTATGAAAGTGCAAGTAGATCAAAATGTTGGATTCTAGACTCATGTTAAAGAAATATTCTCGAACATTAAAAAATAAAAAAAAATGAGTCTAACCTAGATAACTCAAATGCTCAGCAATGACTTGAGACATAAAGGACAACAAATCTATGTTAATAGACATATCTTTTGTAGCTTAAGATATTACTTTTATTTTGGGCAGGTTTTGTTTCATATTCTCAAATTAAGCTCGCTGAAAATACTTATAACTCACACCAAAAATATTTAGTAGAGCTGAATGAGAAGGGAAAAAAGAAAAACATTAAAAAGACGAAAGCTTTGTCCAAGTGAGATCATATACATACCAAACGAAAAATAATCAATACAATTTTAATGAGACAACAAAACAGCGAGAAAAAACATACATTAAAGGGAGTAAACTATGAGATATCCAATGATGATAACAAATCATTCTAACCAGAAAAGTTCTCATGTTTTATAAAAACATACCTAAGAAAATTGACTAACACTTCAATCAAATTTCAATCCTTAAAGTAATCATAATATCCAGTGATAAAATTTAGTAAAAATAGATAACAAAAACATAAAAACAAAAAAAATATGGGCAGAAGAAGTTAATAATATAAGCATAAATTAATGACTGTAAAAACATACCAGGATCTGTAACAATAGAATGAAACAGAATGGAAAAAATTGAGCCCACTGAATGCACAGTGTCCCCTTAAGGAAACTATTCCCTGCTAGTATCCGAGATTTAAAGGAATAGATCCGCTCAGGAAAGAACGATTCTATTTACCGGTGTATTGATACAAAAAAATGGTGTCAGTGAGTCATTCAACATGAGAAAAGTACACAATTATTTAATTGTCCAGAAGAAGAAGAAGAATTTCAAAAAAATTGTTGTTTTAAAATGAGAGGAAATTTTTCTATTTATATAGACAACAAAAGGTAGTGTGAACAAATGGTCACAACCTTTCATAAAAGTCACAATTTTTCATAAAAGTCACAACTCTTCATAAAAGTCGCAACTCTTCATAAAAGTCACAACTTTTCATGAAAGGGGAAGGCTAGTTTTGGAAATAAAATAAATTAAAAGGGAATCCTGGTTTGTGATGGCGCCACGTAGACGGGTCTAGGGTTCTCTTTTATATATATATATATATGATTTTAACACATTAAGAGAGTTTTGTTATTGCTATCTATGTTTCAATTTATATGATGTAGGGGTGTTCACAGTTTGGATAAAAACAAATCCAAATCGAAAAAATGAACCAAACCGATAAAATAAAATCAATTTTAATTGGGTTTGGTTGTTTGGTTTTAGATTTTTAAAAATCGATAGTATTTGGTTTGGTTATGGTTTTATTCGAAAAAAATTGAAGAAATAACCAAACCGAACCGATGAATTATATACATATATTTTATTAATATACATACTTAGTATATTGTTTTTATAAACAATTTTAAAGATTTATACATATTTTCATTAAAATTTCTTTATAATTTACTTATTGAAAACAAAAATGTCCAAGATAAAACATTTATCTTATTGATTTCATGTATATGAGTGTCTATGACAATTCTTTGTGGAACTGAAAATGTTATTGTCTCTTCCTTCTAGATCAATACAGTGAATTTTAAAGCTTTATTGATAGTAAATTTAATGATCGAAAGTTCAGTAATTTAAGTCATTCTAACTATTTTTCGTTTTGAATGAATTGTTCTTACTTTTTTCACATTTTGAATGAATTGTTTCTTTTATTTTTATGTATGGTTAATAACCGAATAACTGAACCAAACCAAACCGAAACCGATAACCACCAATCGATAAATGTATATTATATTTGGTTTGGTTTGATTTTGATAATTTTATGGGTTTGGTTTTGATTTTGATCAATAACCGATCTAAACTGACCCGTGAACACCCCTAATATGATGTAATTTGACTTGAACGAAGTTTAAGAAAGACTTTTAAAACTTGTTGTCTAACCCTGTTTGGATGGTTGTTACCCTTATAGTGTATTGTATTATTACTTTAGATACAATGTTGTTTGGTATGATACATAAATTTGTCCTTTTAACTTGACTTCAGTTGAGATCTATGCCCTCCAACTTCAGACATGCATAAGTAGACATTTAAATTTGTATAAAATTGAACAAGTCAACATACACGTCCTACGTGGCAGAATATATATATAGGACACCATGTAGACACAAAATTGTCATGTAGGACGCCACATAAGACGAATGTGTTTATTTGTTCAATTTTATACCAGTTGAAGTGTCTACTTATGCACATCTAAACTTGGAGGACATAGATGACGCTGAAGCTAAGTTGAAGGGCACATTTAGTATTATTTCATGTTGTTTTGATTGTTACTTAAATTTTATTGTATCATATCGTTTAAATCTATTGTTAGGTAACAACAAAAAGATTCATTGTGTGTAATGATTGATTTGGTGTGATCGCATCGTTATCTTACTATTTTTTTTCTCATATTTTAATTTATTATTTAATAATCATATTTTATGCTTTACTTTACATTTTCTTAATAGATCTACCTTGTACCATGTCTTTTTTGTAGGTTTATCATTCAAATTGTTGATGTGTGACATTATGTAACGACAAAGAATGATACAATCTATTCAAATATTATATTCATTAAAACAATATGATACATTATGAAACAATACATAACAAATATTAAACAGTGTGTAAGAAAGACTTTTGAAACTTGTGGTCTAAAACAAATCAAAGGTGTTTGTGTGCTTGTAAATCGTTTCATTAAGGACGAAATCAACATTTTAAAGTTAAATTATTACTAAGGGCCGCTTGAGTATGTGAGATGAAATTATGATATGAAGTTAAAGTTTTGTTTTGACATGTCACATGAATTTTTAAGTTGTATTTTTTGCTCATAAACATAAAATTTTCATAGGTTGTGAAAACTATCAAAATTGCTCCAACTCTTTATGCAATCTTACCAAATAAGCAAAAGTTCATAACAAAAGTATAATACAACAGCAAAAGCTATTTTAAAAAATACAACATTTGTTGATCTAACTTTAATTCTATAAAAAAAAAAATGAAACATGAGTTGTAATGTATACTACTCTTCAATATAATCATTCCAAATAGTATGGACAATCTCCCAAGCATGCATTTCTCAATATAAATGGTTTAAAGATTGGTACGAGTAATGATATTAACTACTTCCTACGTCTCGTTTTATGTGACACCATTTGTCTTGGCAAGAAGTTTTAGAAAAAATGGAAGACTTTTGAAACTTGTGGTCTAAAACAATCCTTAGATGTGTGGCTAAAAATCATTTCATTAAAGGTAAATGAGAATTTTAAAGTTAAACTGTTTCTAATTACAGTAAGTGACATTAAAAACCCATAATGATTTGTTACATGCAGCTACAGGAAGCACATCTGCAACAAAAGAAGAAAATCCTCCTCCTCCTTCTTCTTTATTTAATCATGCTATGATATTCAGGAATCAATAGATTTAGCTATGCATAATCATAAATAGATATACCTGTTTTTCTATGAGTATAATTTCTGTTGTGTTTTGATCCATATCTTAGATTGAAAACTTGATATTTTATTGAAATATTTTTGTTTACAAGGAGGTTTGCTTTCCGTCGAGAAAGTCTTGCCTTAGATGTACCTAATGACTCTCTATTTATACAAGTAGAGATGTTTCTATACTTTACATCTGTCCTATACTATTTCTACTTTACATCTGTCTCCTAATTATTACTTTTCATTTGTCTGCACACTACTTTACTTTAATGCACACCTATCACTTTACACTTGTCCACTAACTTTAATAATGCACACCTACCACTTTACACTTGTTCACTAACTTTAATAATGCACACCTACCACTTTACACTTGTTCACTAACTTTAATAATGCACACCTACCATTTTACACTTGTCCACTAATTTACATACTTTTAAAGATTCTTCCTAATTCGTCTGTTTCGTTTTCTGATAATTCATATATACTAGAAACATACTAGTATCAGAGCTATGGTATCAGAGCTATGAATGAAAAGAAACATACTAGCAGAAAGTTAAGAAGAAAATTAAACAAATTATATCCAGAATATAAACAACTCAATATCACAAAAACTAATAACGACAAATTAGATCAATTGATAGAATATAAGAATATAATTCTTATATTCTATTTTAGATATATTATTTATCAATTGATCTAATTTGTCGTTATCAGTTTTTGTGATATTGAGTTGTTTATATTCTGTATATAATTTGTTTAATTTTATTTTTATTTTTCTTAACTTTCTACTAATATGTTTCTTTTCATTCATAGCTCTGATACTAGTATGTTTCTAGTATATATGAATTATCAGAAAACAAAATAGACTGTAACATCCGACAATTTAAAATGAATATGAAGAAGCTTGAAATTTGAAATAGTCATTTTTGGAAAAATGCAGAATTTGGAAATTTGGCTAAGTCCAGAATCTGGAAATTTGGAAAAAATTCAAAATCTAGAAAATTTGGCGAAGTGTGGAAATCAGTGATTTTTGGCCAACTTTGAGCAATCGTAACTCCTAGCTCAGGATGAGTTAGGAGTAGTTCCAGTTATGGTTTCGAAGCTTGTGGAATGATCTTTCCAACGCCACTGAGTTTGCTCGATTCTGAATTCGTATGAGCAAGTTATGTCCATTGAAAGTTGGGCAGTTGGCAGGGAATCCGTCCGGAAATTTTAAGGGCATTTTGGTCTTTTCCCTAGCCATTTCTTTTGAGGTTATATTGTGTGTTAGGCTGATTTTGGATCATTTTTATCCCATTTTAAAAGAGAAAGAGTTAAGGTTCTTGAGAGTGAAGAAGAGAAGAAGAAGAGAAGAAGAGGAGAAAGGAGATCAACAAGTTTCCGTCGTGGATTTTCGTCGAGGGTGATCCCTATCAAGGTATGTGAGTTCTTTGTGTGGTTTGATCCTTTCCCCCACACACCAAGCTCATTTTTATGATTTGAGAAAAGATTGGATTTGTGTTGAAGTTGTTGAAGTTGTTAGTTGTTGTTGATGTTGTTAGTTGTGTTGTTGAAGTTATTGTTCGTTGTGGGACATGATTGGATTGTGTATTTGAGTTGAATCTCTTGTATGTTGAGGGATTTTATGATCCTTAGTGTTGGTTGGTTCATACCCCCACACACCAACTCGTTTTTAATTCCA
>JAJOOD010071346.1:0-18412 GCA_029582525.1 Solanum tacnaense | reverse complement strand
ATGGAGAAGGAATCTCATTTATCTCTGATATACAAAAGGTAAAATCTCACAGATTTGTTCATTCTTACTTATGTATCTTTATCTTATGTATTTTTATTCGTTGTTGTCACTGTATATCTATATATCATTATCTTATGTATTTTCATTTTTCATGTATATATTTATGACCGATAAACAATGTTTTACCAAATGCTCTACATAGATATTGTGTGAGACACATAGAGGCCAATTGAAGAAGAAATAGTAAGAAATTTAAATTGATGTCTAAGGTATTGTGGTGGTGTGCATTGAGCACCTACAAAGAGAAATTGGATGATCATTTGAAGACATTAGGTCAAATGTCTGAAGAAGCAAATGACCATTTGTTGCATTTTTCAATACAAACTTGGTGTAGAGTATTTTTTGACACTAATTGCAAGAATAATAAGGTGAAAAATAATTTGACTGAGTTATTCAACTCTTGGATATTGGAAGCAAGACACAAACCAACAATTGGGTTGCTTGAGGATATAAGAATCAAAGTTATGACCAAGTTTGTAATGAACTGATGACCTGAAACTGTGATTGGAGTCCAACATCTATTGAAATTTACAATAAATTCTTGAAGATTGCTAATGTGTGTAAATTAAATTCCAATAGAGATGATGGATATGAGGTAAGTGAAGGAAATGACAAACATATTTTCAACTAAGAAATGCACCTATACTGTATGGGATCTTACTGAAATACCATGTCCCCATTCAATCAAGGCACTGCTTTACAAGAATCTTGATCCATTGAAAGAGATTCACTAGTAGTACTCTAAGGAGGCATATCTTTTGACTTACCATTGTAAGCTACAATTAGTGGCTGGTAAAAAATTCTGAAAAATTGAAGCAGAACGAGCAATGGAACCACCAGAATTGGTAAATTTACCTGACAGACCTAGAATGAATAGAAAAAGAGATAAAAATGAAGCACTTAAAAGACAAACTGAGTGGGTTGCACTAAGAAGAGGAAAAAAATGACATGTTCAAGCCGTGAGATTCCTGAATCCAATGCAAGAAGTTGTCATAAGGTAAAACATTTCATTTGGAAGGCTGTGATTGGTCCAAAGGGCGGGTCACAGACGGATTTCTCGGTTATCAAAAAAAAAAAAAAAAAACATTTCATTTGTTATGTAATCAGTTATTTGTTAGTGTCCTATTCTCCTTATGACAATTACAAGAATCTAACAAATACCCCCTCTGTTTAAAAAAGAATGGCCTAGTTTGATTTGGAACGAAGTTTAAGAAAAGAAAGAAAACTTTTTAATCTTATGATTCTAAATTAAAGTTGTGTCAAGTGTACCAAAATGTCATTTAATCTTGTGGTCTTAAACATGCCATGTGGAAAGTTGAAGTTAAAGTGTTGCCAAAAAAAGAAATATGCCATTATTCTTTTTGAAATAGACAAAAAAGGAAATTGAGCCATTCTTTTTGAAACAGAGGGAGTAACTGATTACATAACAAATGAAGTGTTTTACCTTATGACAACCTGCATTGTGTTCAGGAATTCCATAGCTTGAGCATGTCATTTTTTCTCTCTTCTTGGTGCAACCCACACAGTTTGTCTTTTAAGTGCTTCATCTTTATCTCTTTTTTTTATTTTATTCTAGGTCTATCAACTAAATTTACCAATTCTGGTGGTTCAATTGCTTGTTCTTCTATTTTTCAGAATTTTTGACCAGGCAATGGTTGTAGTTTATAATGGTAAGTCAAAAGATATGCCTCCTTAGAATAACACCAGTGAAATTCTTGTAAAGAAGTGCCTTGATTGAATGGGGACATGGCATTGCAGCAAAATGACATATCGAAAAGATGCATTTCTTAGTTGCCAAATTGACAATATGCTTGTCATTTCCTTTACTTACCTCAAATCCATCATCTCCATTGAAATTTAATTTACACACATTAGCAATCTTCAAGAATTCATTGTAAATTTCAATAGATGTTGGACTCCAATCACAGCTCCAGGTCATCAGTTCATTACAAACTTGGTCATAACTTTGATTCTTATATCCTCAAGCATCCTAATTATTGGTTTGTGTCTTGCTTCCAATATCTAAGAGTTGAATGACTCAGCCAAATTATTTTCCACCTTATTATTCTTGCGAATAGTGTAAAAAAATACTCTACGCCAAGTTTGTATTGGAAAATGAGACAAATGGTCTTTTGCTTCTTCAGACATTTGACCTAATGTCTTCAAATGATCATCCAAATCCTCTTTGTAGCTGCTCCAGGCACAATACCTTAGACACCAGTTTAGATTTCTTACCCCTTTTTTCTCCAATTGGCCTCTATGTGTCTCACACAATATCTATGTAGAGCATTAGGTAAACCATTTTTAACATCTTCAATTAATCCCTATTTATTAGTCATGAAAATAAATAAGATAATGATATATAGATAAATAGTGACAACAACAAATAAAGGTACATAAGTAAGAATGAATAAATCTGTGAGATTCTACCTTTTGCTTATCATAGTGCTTTTCAGTAGGGACATATACAATTAATTGTTGCACATCCACATATCCCAATTTATCATTGTGTTCATTAGTAATATCTATAAAAGATCAGAATCATGACCTTCCTATTTGTGAACAAGCGTTCTCTCATAAAGCAATTTAGGCTCTCTTATCCATTCTCCATCATAGTGAAATACCATCAATCAGAACCATTTTAGGTAACCTGAGACACAAAAAAAAACATTAACTTCCAAATTAAATCACTTTACAAAAGCAACAGTGAGACAGAAAGATTAAATAAAAAAGGCACACAAAGACAACAAACAAATTAAAAACTATAACATTTCAACAAACAAACTGGTAACCACATTCACTTAAGAATGAATAAAATATTGGGACCACAAATCTCCAAAACCTAAACTACCTCCTCCAAAATCATACAATACCCTAAAACCTACCCACAAACCTTAACTCGTAAGAAAGCAAACCAATAACTCAGAAATTTGAATAAAACTTTAATCCACAAACCCTAACTCGTAAATTAATAACCAAACTAACATATGGTAAGATTTTATCGTTAAAAAGGCAAATCAATTACTCGAAATTTTGAATAAAATCCTAACTCGTAAATCAACTACTAAACTAACAGATAAAATTTTTTCGGTAAAAAGACAAATCAATAACTCAAAATTTTGATTAGAACCTTAACCCACAAACCCTAACTCGTTAATCAACAACTAAACTAGCAGATCGTAAAATTTTATCGGTAAAAAGACAAACAAATAACTCAGAAATTAATATAAAAGCTTAACTCGTAAATCAACAGCGAAACTTTATAGAAATACAATAATCATAGAAGGTTAGTAAAATTTGATACCTTAACAACCTCTAGTAGAAATTATGATGGAGAAAAAAGTTAAAATGTCCCCGATTTCATTATTCTCTGACTTAGGTTCGTGAGTTTATCTTCTAAGAGAGAGAATGGAAAAGGGGGAATGGGTTATACGTTAGAGGGGTCGGGGCATTGGGTTTAAAATGAGGAATGAGTCCTTTTTAAAAATTCAGGTTAATTTGAGTCAATTTGGGGATTTCCGTCAACGTAGGGGCACAAATGATGAAATTAGTAACAACAGTGGTAAGAATAACTTTGTTTTAACGGTAAGGGCATAGTCAACTAATAAATCAAAGTTGAAGGATATTTTTTACCATTTTCCCTAAAAGTAACAGACAAATGGTGATTAAGTGATTTGATCATTTAATTTATTTTTATGGTATCAATAAATAGAAGGTTGAAAGGCTAAAGTATCCATGTTTTTGGAGCTTCATACCTACAATATTAGAGGTGTGAGTTTCCTACGTGTATTATTAGTAAATTCTTATCGAAACACATTTCAACTATAGTTGTTCACTTTTACTACATGAATAATAGTGAAACTTTAGGTACTCTTTGTTTGGATGGTTGTTAATCGTTGTATTGTATCCTTAGTTTGAATAATATGTTTGTTTAGATTATTACTTAAACTGTATTGTGTCGTATCGTTTAAATTATCAAAAGTCTTATTTTATGTAATGATCGATTTGATGTGATTGCGTCATTATCATAATGTTTTCTTCTCATTTTATCTTTACTTATTGTTTGATAAATTTTATTTTATCCTTTACTGCACATTTTCATAGTTGCTCTATGTCTTACTCTACTTTTCCTGTAGATTCATCATTCAAACTGTTGATGTGTGACGTCACGTAACGATACAATTTATCCAAATGTTGTATTCATCAAAATAATACACTACGATACAACATAGCCAAATACAATACAATACGTTATAAAATAATAGGTAATAACCATCGAAACAAAGTGTAGGTAGGAAAAATGAAGAATTGTCAATTGAGATGTGTCTCGATAAACATTTGGTAATAGCTCATATATGAAACTCATAATTCAAATATCTTTTGATATGTTTTTCACCCCCTTTTAACTCTAAACTGTGATACAAATGATGCGTTCAATCAAACCCCAAATGAATATTTTGGACAGATTTTGTGGTTTACATTGGTTAGAAGTTCTGGAGGAAGTTTTTGACCAGTAGTGGCTTCTTTGACTTTCTAGTACTAGCATTTATGTGAAAGCTAATGATAATAATGCTCCATTTACGATTATAACAATAACATATTCAGTAAATTTCAAATCTAAGAAAGGTGAAATATATGTAGATTTTATTTCTATTTTTAAAATTGCACAAGTTAGCGTTAGACTTCAATGATATAAGTTATGATTGAATATAAATATCGAAAAATCGAACCTTGATGATTTATTGATAGGATTTTATTACTCCAATTCGAAAAGTACACATGTCAAATATAGGGATTTGACAGTTCTAAGCTAACCTGAGTTTCATGCGAGCTGAAATCTTACTATTTTTGGATACTAATCTAGCAGTTTCTTCTGCTTATTAAATGCATATAAATTGACATAAACAACTGTCCATCAAAATAAAAGCCAATGAATGTACATTTTTTATATACTAATGTATGATATACATAAAATATTTGTGTTAAGAGAGTTATTGTTATATATCTGTATTGGTGAGATATAGTAGGTATTCTGTTGAATGATTGCGGTGCATACAAATTAGATTGAGAACTACGGTTATTGACAAATTATGTACTAATAATTTTTTATTATTATTATAAAAAACTGAATATAAAAGGAGAAAGTGATATAGTGATATATTACTAACTCTATTTGTTTTAATGGTAATAAACAACAAGAAGACATTTTTTCTTTAATTCTCTAATTTTTATACATATTTTATTGAATACTTTATTTTATATGGTTAGAAATTGTGATTTGGTAAACAGAGAAAAAATGATCTCTTATGATCATATAAGTAAATTGATATTAAAATTTATTTATATAGATTAAGATTATGGTTTATATTAGTTAGAAGTTTTTGGAGGAAGTAGTTGTGAGTAATTTCCCTAGATCACTCATGTTTGGAAAATTACTTAGTAATATCACTTATGTTTGTATTATTAGGACTACAATATCACCCAACTTTATATATTTTTCTCAAAATATACTTGACACAGAAAAAACATCATCTCTTTCCTAATGGGATGTCATGTCACAATATTCCTTTTTTATGATTAATAATTTTTTAAATTTTTTTTTAGACAACCCATATTTATACCCAGTAAAAAATATTGCATAGCGCCAAAATTTTGTACCCTAGTTCCGGGGGATTCGGAGGCATTCAAAAATTATTAATAATAAAAAAGGAATAATGTGACATGACATCCCATTAGGAGAGATGATGTTTTTTTGTGTCAATTATATTTTGAGGAAAATATGCAAAGTTGGGTGATATTATAATCCTAAAATAAACATAAGTGATATTACTAGATAATTTTCCAAAAAATATGAGTAACTATCTAGGGAAATTAGTTTGTAGTTGTCATATTTGTCAAATCAGCTTTTATTAACTAGTTAGTATGCCCACTAATGTGAGAGATTAATATGGAACTATTGATTGGGATATGATTGATTACTCCATTTGGAAATAATAATGGTGCATTTATTTATTGAAAGTACACATGTTATTTTACAGTAAGATATGGGAATTTGTTAGTTGGTTCCAGAGAAATTGACAAAAATAATTGTTTATTAAAATAATAGTCAGTAAATATTTATTTTTGCTAACATATACTTTTTTTTTTACTTTCGACTTTATATGTTTGTTAAAATTAATAACTAATATGAGGATTTTAAAGAGTAGTATAGGAAATACTCTTAAATTTAGCGTGAATAATTGGTTTTGTCCTTAAATTATTGAAAGCCTTAAAAATATCGATCTACTTGATTAACTGAACTTAAATACGCTCATGATCTTGCCACATAGGTGAAATACACCCCTAAATTCTCATCAAGTTTAGAGTGTTTTCAACACTTCTCTCGGTTTTTTATTAAGAGTCTCACGTTTCTACAAGAGTTTAAGACCATTTACAATGTCATGTGGCAGATCGGGTGCATTTAAGTTGAGTTAATCAAATAGAGGGGTGTTTTTAAGGCTGTCACTAATTCAGAAATGAAAAATAATTCACGTCAAATTTAAGGATGTTTTCAATACTTCTCTCAAAGATTTTTTTCATGTAGTGAAGATACATAATTAGATTCTAAATTAATAAAATTTATGTTATTTGCTCAAATTTAATCGTGAAATATCTCATCTTATCTCAGCAACGACCCCAAAGAGTTTCCCCAAGAGTTTACGGCAGTTGGACGTGACATGGGCTGCGACCATTTTGGGCTTTATCGTAGGGCCCACTAATTGGGTAAGAGTGGTGGGCCCAATTAGAGGAACTACTTTTGGGGCAAACACAGTAGAATTGTGGGCCTAACTTGTCACGTGGACTTTGTTACATAAAAATGGGTCATTGACAATTGTGCTTTATTTTGCGAGAATTTTACACAAATTTCGTAGTGTTAGAGTTAATTACATCAAATTTCTACTTTTTAAAAAGTATTACAAATATCCCTTAAATTTGATGGAATTCGGATACATCCCAAAATGTCAGCGTTTCGGTTTTAGATACATCTGATATTGTCACGACCCAGACCGTCATGATTGGCACCCACACTAACTCTCCGGTGGGAGAACCACTACTACAACCCAAACCAAGCAACTAAAACAAAACTAAGGCATTTAAATTACGGAAGCAAGTTAAATACTAAGAAAATAAATTTGGAGTTCCCATAAACTCCAACAAAAGTCTAACAAAAACTAAACAATACGGAAGAAATAACCTAGAACTTGAAAGTCAATGTACCAAAACATCTAACAATGAACCAAGTCTAAACAAGAAGGGGTGCAACCTCAATCTAATGAACTAATCAACTAACTAAAACATAGTCTAAGTTCGGAAATGGTGGACATAGACGAAAGAGAACCCATGGCAGCCCGAAAGAATTGGCTCACCCTGGAATTCGAACGATCTCTAAGCGAGGTCTGTCAGTATCCGCTTGAAGATGCCTTATACTCAACAAAAATAAGAGCAAGTGCAGTATCAGTGCACTGGTAGGATCACGCGGATATCCCACTAAGTGCAACATAAGCAAGTCAAGACAACATTATAATCACATGCACATATATCAACATATACAATATTATCAACATTTACGAACAACTTACAACTTCACACTTTATATCAAATCATTGGTCCTCTCATGGAACTCAAACCCAAATAATTAGTATACCGAAACATGGTATCCGATCCCATAATTATGCCGGAACGTGGCAACCGATCCCATAGTTATGCCGAAACGTGGCAACCGATCCAAATTAGTTATGCCGGAACGTGGCAACCGATCCATTCAACACACCACAATCACAATCACAAATATATCATCAAGATCATATTTAAGTCATGATTTCATGGCAATCATCATTCCTCTATCTCATTTACAACAAGTGTGATCAACATTGCAACATTCATACATATACAAGAATCATAATGAAGCAAGAATAAACATATATTACACAATCATAGAATCACAACCATCACCTACCTCGATACAAGCTTGAAACCCTAAGAAACTTGATCCTTCCCTTTCCGAATTCGTTCCGTTTGTTCTTGGTCTACAAACAATCAATATAATACAGGATTCAATAAACAATCACTAATTACCCGAATTACTAACAATTCTATGAACCCTAAATCATACCCATGATCCCAATTATCCAATTTAGGGTTGTTTCCACCATAGAATCTATAACAAAACCTTTCCCCATCAATATTAACCCATTCTATTACGTTCTACGGATCGAAAAATGGATTCGGGGAGTGAAAAGTTTACCTTTAGCCTCAAGAATGGTAAAAATGAGTAGGAGTCGCATGGGGTTCGTTCCTCAGCTCTAAAAGTCGAAAAATGCATAATAAGGTCGTTTAGGGGTTTATTAACGACCTTAAGTCGCGTCGAGGCCGCCCGAGAGGCCCTAATCCCGTTGTAGCGGCCCCGCCAGAGCGGCCAAAACCCCCGCCAAGGCGACTTGCACGAACCAATGAGTTATTTAAAGAATTTCAAAATCCCCATTTCATAGCACACCTCTAACCCACGAAGCTCAGAAAATACCCTTCACGCTAAAATCGATTTCGGGAGTTCTACTCACCCGAATTCAATACGGTAAAGTCGTACGGATTCCTTAACGATTTATCTAACTACTCATGCAATCAAAATCATAAATGATTCACCCGATTGTTACTAGATTTCCCTACACCTCAAAACTCCGATTTCGTCCAAATTTGGATTAGGTTGAGAAAATCCAAATACTACGAAAAAGTTTTTTGTCCCCAAATTTTCCCCCGTTGGCATTTCTATAACGACGGGAACATGTCGTTCCAGATACATCGCGTCTCAGTTTTGAATACATCACTCCACGTCTCAATACATTACGTAATGTGATGTATCCGACCTATACATCACGTAAAGTGATGTTTCCACCGATACATCGCGTAAATGCGTAAATGTGTATTTTTTTCAAGTGGTAAGAATTTTAGAGAATATGAAAAAATAAGTTGTGTATAGATAATTTTTCCTTATTTTGTGTTGGTCTTTAATTTATGTCTGTTATAGCAAAAAGATTTCATGAGGCATAACTTCGTAAGTGTATGTTCTCGTTTCATAATATTCCTCAAGTTAGGTATGAATATGATTTTAATTTTAAATAACTTATCTCACACTAGACATAAGGTCATGTATTGAACTCCAAAACTAAAGATCAGATCGGTCTATTTTAAATTTAATTTATGCAATCTCAACAATAAAAATCTCATAAAATTACATATTTTTTCATTCAAATTGACTGATCCTTATTATTTTACTTTTTAGCAATCAAATTTATCGCTATAACATATTAATTTTAAGAAATTAAAGTTGCGTACGAACATAATATATATATGTCAAACTGTTTACTACAAAGGCGTAAATAAAAGAAAAACAAAATACATAAATATGCTCTTTCATTTGGATTTAGTTGATATATATGTCCTTTAACTTTTGATGTATACAAGTAGATAATTAAACTTGTATAAAATTTAACAAGTAGACAGACATGTCTAACGTGTCATAATACACATAAGACACCACGTAAGACACAAATTTTCATATAGTATGTCCCGTAAGACGAATGCATTTATTTCTTCAATTTTATACAAATTTAAATATTTATACTTATGTACACTCAAAATTGGAGAATATAAATATCAACCGAAGCAAATTGAAAGACATATTTATGTCTATACTTATGTACATCCAAAATTGGAAAGTATAAATATCAATCGAAGCAAATTAAAAGACATATTTATATATTATATCGGTAAAAAAAACTAAACATAAAATAGGGGCAAAATGGTGTAATCCCATGATAGTCACCCCGAATAAGTCTTGCAATGCACAATCAAAACTCCAATACGGACTTCGAATTCCGAAATAATCCGGCGTAATCCATGGCAGCCAATCGTTGGTTTTGTACCACGTGGGCTATTGAGTCCCCATAACAAGAGAATGACATCACCCTTAAATTAGTATTCCAATGTATTATTGTTGTAATTTAATACTCACTATACAATGAATGAATGAATGATACTCCACTTCCATTTATTTCATTTATACCCTCTTTTGCCATGAAAATATTTTCTTATATATCATTCATTTATTTAAATTCTATTTATAAGATTACATCTTTTTTTTTTTAAATAGTTATAGGTGGAGAATCCAAGTTTTTTCTAATTAGGTGAAAATTTAGGTATTTAAACAATTGAGTTATTAAAATTCTTTTTATTATTGATATGGTAATTGGTATCATTTAAATTTTGAGAGTCATTTTTTTAATTAATAATTTTGACTATGCATTTAGATATAGAAACTTTATTAATATATTTGAAAAGGTTATAATTAAAAACACTCATTTGACTTTTGAAATGCGAAAAATATCACTTAAATTGAGACGACAATGAATTTTATTTTGAACGGAGAATATAATTTTGAATTTCTCCAATAAAAGATATTTCCATATATATATATTGTGCAGTCACTAACATATGCCTAACTTTCCATATATGTTTTGTGCTTCTCTCCATCTTTTTCTCATATTTTCTACTCAAATGCTTATCCTTTAAATTCTTCCCCTTCTTAATTTAATTAATTAACTAGGGTTCTTTCTAGTAATTATTTTCTACTCTTAAACAATTTGATCTTGTGCAAGATATAGAGAAATGGGTGATTCTTCTTCTCAATACATCCACATGGTAAGTATTTTAGTTAACATCTTTTCTTGCAATACTTTCATTTTTAGATCGATTTAAGTTATATATATTGATCGTGTAACAGATTTTTAGATCGATTTAAGTTATCTTTTAACTGATATGATTGTGTAAATATTTTTTACTATACGATATATCGTATATAGAAGTTTTTTATTATTTTATTACATCGTAATGAAGAAAGTGGTGGTGGTGATGTAGGTGCAACATTTGATAGAAGAATGTATAATATTCAACATGAGCCAAGAAGAATGCATGGATGCACTCTCCAAACATGCAAATATCCAACCTATTATCACTTCCACAGGTAATTAACTAGTCCACTTTGTCACTCTTCTTTGCTTCTTCTTTTTTATGTGTGGGGTTGGGGGGTTTGGGAGGACGATTTCAGATGTGTTGATATTAATTGTGATATTATTATTTTGATGAATTATTTCTTCGAATAGAAGAAGATCGTGTAAATACTTAGATTTTACAGGGTAGGGGGTAGGCATATAATAACAATATAAATTAGATGATACCTACTAGCTAGTTGAGGATAGGTTTTAAACTCGTATGAAACTTTTATTGTTATTAGTATTATTTATTATACTCCTATATATTTTTAACATCTTTTTATTTTATTTTATTTATTAATTATGATGGTTGTGATATTAGCTTAAATAATAAAATGAAAGTCACATATAGTTGATCTTGACTTATTTGGGACTGAGAAATAGTTATCAATGTTATATAATATATATTTTAGTGTTAGTATTTGGTCAAATTCGCACCACATAAGGCTGTTAGTAGAAAAAGTGTTTCTTGTAGGAGCTTTTTTACTCATGACTTGAATTCAAGATATTTAACTAAGAATATAGAAATTTTGTCCATCCCTTGGTACCCTTTGTGGTATTATCTAGTTCATGACTAAAATTTAATTTTAATTTATCCCATATAACATCAAGCTTTAATATTATGATTGTGATATATGATTTGATAAGTAAAAGTGTCACATAAAATAAAATAGATCGGAGAGATGTATACAATATTTAACTTGAATAATGAAATTTTATGTAGTGTGGAAGGAATTGGAGAAAGAAAACAAAGAGTTCTTTGAGGCATACAACAAAAAAAGGGGAGAAGCAAAAATATCATCATCAATACATGATGAATTGGAGATGACAAGACAAAGAATCCATAATATAATGTTGGATTCTTCTTCTAATAAAGATTCCAATGACAAATGATCACAACAATTATATTATATTATTAGTATTAGCAAACTTTGCCTCCCTCTCTATTCCTGTGACAATGATGTTTGATGTGAACTTTCAAAATTAGCTCAATGGTTAGTTCATTCAAAAAGTTCTAGGGGTAATAAAACAACAAGATAGGGTTCATGAATGGAAGGTGGTCCAATAGGTTGTCTTATTCCTACATATATGAATAATTAAATAAGAAAATTTCTCTTTTAAAGTTTTATATATATTTGAAATAATGTAAGATGGATGTGTTTTTTTATTCATTGTACTGACTGAATGCGTACTCAAGTGATTAATTCACTTGATCTAGATGGGAGAATCATACAAATGATGAAACCGGTCTAATCTAAAACTCGAAAGACAAGTTCCTTTATATGTTTCTCGAAAAAAAAAATCTTTAAGCAAATCTTCTAGCTAGTGTATTCCTAGTTTCTACTCTTTCTTTTTACTAAAATTAGAAATAGAAAGGGAAAAAAAGTCAATTATTTTCTTCTATAAACCTCTTCTACTATTACTTTAATGATTGTGATTTATTCAAAAAGAGTAAAACTAATGATTAACAAAAAAATCTTAAAAGTAATTTAATACCTTCTTCTATTGATTAGGAAGGTAGATTAAATAAGGGATAATTATTTATACTGACGATTTATATAAAATAGATGATAGATAATTTTTTGATTGAAAATTTTAAAAATTTATACATTGACACTTTAGCTTATAAAAATAATATGATAATAATGTAAAAATAAAAGTGATGTTGGGATTTGTGATGGTGGCAAGCAAAACTGTATGACACGTTATTGCCATGTTCTTTAGTTGGCAGTGCCTCCTCAGTCCACGTGCCAAAGTGTAAGAGTCCATGTTGGTATTTTATTTTATTTTTAAATTTTCTTTATTCCATTTTTACCAAATTTAAATGTAGTGATCAATAAAGAATGAAATGTTTTTGAAAATAATAATAACAGAAAATGGCCTAAAATATTCTTGAACGGTTGGAAATGGTATCAAATTACTCTTCATCCACCTATTGGCTTCCAAATATCCTTGACATACACCTATTGATTCCCAAATACCCTGTCATCCATCTTTAGGTCCAATATTGACCACTTTTATAACATATTATTATTTAAATATCTTTTTAAAATACGTGGCGACCAAATATTGGATATATATAATTTAATTACTTAAATTAATTTACAAACTCAGTCATTATTAATTATACACAATCCAAATTAATCAGACCCGACCCAAATTAGTTAATTACACGCGTCTCAAATTATATTTACCCACCGATTAAAACAAATACACCCTTCATTCCCAACATTTCACTTCATCTATCAACCTTTTTCCCCAATATAATCGCCTATGATCTCGAAAAACAATACGTAAATACAAACATGTATCACCATAAGAAATTACCAAAACACTCGATTTTTTTATGGTGATACGTGAGTGTATTTAGGTAGTGCTTTTTGAGATTGTAAGCGAATATATTGGGGAAGTAAGGTTGAAAGAGAAAGTGAAATGTTGGGAATAAAGGGTGTATTTGTTTTAATAGGTGGGGTAGACGTAATTTGGGGCGGGTGTAGTTAATTTGGGTCGAGTATAATTAACTTGAGTAAAGTGTAGTCAATTTGGATGAGTATACTGAAAAATTAATTTAAGTAATTAAATTATAGTCAATAGATGGTCGCTAGGTATTTAAAAAAATTATTTAAATGATCATCCTCTATAAAAGTGGTCAATATTGGACCCAAAGGTGGGTGAAAGGGTATTTGGGAGCCAATAGGTGGATGTCAGGGGTATTTGGAAGCCAATAGGTGGATGGAAGGTAGTTTTATACCATTTCCAATAGTTCAAGGGTATTTTAGCCCCTTTTCCGTAATAATAAAAAAACAAAGGTATGTATGATAACAATAAATCATCTTATCGTAAGTAAAATGAAAGTGAAACATTTAAAGCTATTGTTTATATCATTTGAATTAGTTGATTATATATGCATATATTTAAGTATTTGATGATTTTGATTTTAACAAAATATTACTTAGTAAATTATATTCTAATAAACTTAAAAGTCTTTAAACATCATTCAAATAAAAAGGAATCTTTACAATAATAATAATAATAATAATAATAATAATAACAACATATTTTTCTTCGAAAACACCTTAATCTTTCTACCAAACCGTTAGGTGAATTTTTAAATCCTTTAATGTTCTAATATCTGAAATAAAAATTTAGAAAGCTTAGGTAATCCAAAATAGAGTTTTTTCAATCTTTTTATGTGTTGTGATAATAAAAAATTGTGTGTGGATGTGTGCATTTCAATATATTCGGTTAGTATTTACAATCTCTTATCAACACAAATATGAAATGATGTGCCATCAAAACTTAATAAAATGAAAAATTCCACTTGTAATAGCTTGGTGATTGATGTTGAGGAGACCATCAAGGCTTTTATAAAATAACATTATTATCAAGTTTTCTTTGAAAAAATTAAGCTGGATCAATTACTACCGTTAAAGAAAACCATGAACAATCACTAAAATTTTACCTCCAATTGCATTGCATTGGAGGTAACATTTCTATCAAGAAAAATGTCGCTGAGAATTGGCAGAACTACTGACATACTTTTTAAGTCTTTCAAAAGTTTTATTTTAACTTTGAAAATCTTTCGTTTCGTTGTAAAAGAATCACTTGCTTTCCCATATACTCCAAGCCCATTTTCAAACAAGTAAAAACATAAATAAAATGCTGCATCCTTTTTAATGTTATATTCTAAACATTGAGAATTTGGAGGTTTTAATCATTGAACATTAAAATGACGTTGTATTCCTTCAAAATTTCTTATTGAAAAATTAATTCAATAGGTTGACAAGTTTCCTTATGTATATAATATCTCCTTATTCGGTCATGTATATTAGAAGAAAATTCTGAAATTTATATTCTTTCAACAGGATCGAATTTAAGATTCAAATTGATCTATACTTTGTAATTATCTAATGCTTTGAAAAGATAAACAAGTATGCCAATTTTGACAAAGACGATGCCAAACTTGAAAAAAGAGATATAGGAGCAGTGTCTAAACGAGTTTGAGGCTTAGAAAAACTTTGTCATCATATTGACTCTTTTTTAAAGTTTTAAAAATCACAAAACACAAATTATATTAATGAGATGTTAGTCATGTGTTTGAAAATATTACCTTAGATATTGTTAACTGTTTTGTAAAAACTTAATTTATTTATATGAACATTTGAATAATTTAATTTGAAGTTCTAAAATATTGTTAATAAAAGATAAATAGTTTTTGAACATAAATTTTTAATATTTTTATTATAATTTTCAATATTGTTCTAAGTAAAATTAAAATTATTAAATGTATCGTTCATATTTTGGCGCTTAAAACAAATATTTTATTAGTTTCAGTATCAACTTGAATTATTACTGCCTTAAAAAGTTAAAATTTTAAAAAACAAATAATAATTATTTTAATATAATATTATTAATATAAGTGATATTCCTAGAATTAATGATTAAAAATCAACTTTTGAATAGATTATTATATAACATAAAAGCAAACAAATAAGAAAAAAATGAAAAGGGATAGGCGAGAGTACATGGTACATACTGAAAGGCAGATAACAAATGGTAGAACCCTAACTTTCGAAGATAAATTTTGGATACAAAGGCTTTTTGGATGTTAGAGTAAAAACCCATAGTAAAATGCTATTTTAGAGTATGACACAAATATTGTTTTTTTTCTATAATTTATAAAAATCTATGTATCGAAAGAGTTCCAACATCCCGCGGACTGAAGGCCCTCGTTGGACGTGCAGAGATCACTGTAACACCCAACTCTCTATGTTGTGGGTTTGCAGGAAATATAATACACACATTTATATTTGATATTTTAATACGTATATAGGGGGTCTACAAAAAAGTCAATGAATTCGTTTGAACCCCCGTCCATTAGAGTAGCTTGGCCCCTGTATACATGATCTTATCTCTATCTTATTAAGTTAAGAGATTGTTTTCAAATTAATTGATATACGTATTGTTTTTAAAAAAATTGATGATAGTTGAATGTAACTTGTGTGGATATTTCGACTATTCATTTATACAATTATTTTTGCTCTATAAAAATTGAATAAATGAACAAACATTTACATCAAATATTACTATATCTTCATTAAAATTATATTTGAACAAAAAAAGACAATTTAGAGTTTAAATTCACTTCATGTTGAGTGTCGGTCCTTATCATTCTATAAATTATTGGATTGATTAAAATTAAGGCACATATAACTAAATTTCAATCATTTTGAATTTATTCGTTTTATTAAAAATTCATGTTTATATGACTAAAATTCATCAATATTTGTTCGAATACATGTGTGTGTATATATATATATATATATATATATATATATATATATATATATTATAGGGAAAATTAGTAAACTAGTCAAAAACAATAACATAATTAGTAAAAATATCCATACTTTATAAATATTAGTAAAAATGTCAAAAATGTCATTATTTTAAAAAACTTTATGTATCCTAATTTTCCTCCTACTTTATCTCCCATTGACAATTACACGTTTTCAATTAATTATCTCTCCTATTTTTTTTTAAAAAAACTTCTCTCTCTCATATTTATCTTTTCAGATTCTTAATTCTCTCTCTTATTTAAAAAAAATAAATCCATCTCTCATCTTTATCTTTTCAGATTATCCTCCAACATTCAAGTTGCCCATATATCTCTTCTGTAAATTTTGATTGTTTTTTTCAGAAATTAAATCAACAACAATCCCTTTGATTAAGGTACTAATCTTTATCCTATTTTTAGATTTCTTTTCTGATTTTATTTTTGTTTAAATCTTTAAAGATTGTTGTTTGTAGTTGAAATTTCGGTTAGGGTTCACTCTCCATTGACTGAATCCAAGAGGCTTACTAGAGGTATCCAACTTAATCAACAAATTGCTAACGATTTTTCATCCTTTAATCTATTTATTACTCAAGAAATAGCGGATAATGTAGGATCCGCTGCTAAAATGAGGGAAGAGAGACGATCAGAACATTTACAGGACCCAATCGGTGTGCAAAACTTTCCTCAAATTCAGAACGGAAATGTAGAATCTTCGTCTACTCGTGGGGATCTTGAAAAAGACAACGAAGAACGAATAGTTGTCGAAGAGGATGGAAACGAAGAGGTATTTAATTATTTGTGCATGTTGAGTTGAAGTTGTTAAAGAATAATTTTTTTCAATAATTTTATTTTAGACTGCAGTTTTATCTATATTTTTTTTGTATTTCAAAATCCATTTAGTATGTGTATTGATATTGATTAGATTTGCAAATGTTTATGACAATGTGCACGTTTGTTAGTATGTATTTTGTATTCTCAATTTTATTTTGTTTTTGTATTTTGGGGGTATTTTTGTTAGCTTTGTTAATAGCAAAAGCTAAAAGCAAAGCAGCATATGAAGAACATCACATTATTTTTTACTGTCATTATATAAAGCAGGTGGCATGAATTAAATTTCAACAGAGGTTTTATAAAGTAAATCCTTAAGAATACTATTAAACAATTAGTTTGTATCCAATCAAGTAAGATACATATTAACTTGTTAATTTGTTTTTCTTTTAAACAATTAGTGATGCTAGTTCAGATTGTATTCATTCCTTATTATTTGATTGTTTTGTATTCATTAGTTTTAGCTGTGTTATGTGCTCTATAAGTTACTTTTTTACATGTCTTTGTATTCATTATGCTTTGTGTATCATTTTATAGTTATGGACATTGTGGGAGTCTTGTTTGTATCCAGTAAAGTAAAGATACATATAAACTTTATACATTTTGTTTTGTTTTTTAACAAATAGTAATGCCATTTGATTTTTTTCTAAGTTAAAGTAAAGATACATATTAAATGTATTCATTGTATTCATGCACTTTTGTTTCATTGTTTTGTATTCATTACTCCATATTTGGTGTATTCATTAAATCATAATAATTATTGTATATGTCAGGATTGATTTATAAGTTACATTATTGTATAAATTTGTTTTTATGTGATGTAGTTTATAAGTTACATTATGGCATAATTTATATATTTATATGTTTGCCAAGTTAAATATTTTTTCTTACAAATCTAATTTACTCAGGAAAATGTTTTTGCCAGCAAAGATCTACCCAAGGATGCACCCCACATTAACTGCTTTGTTAACCATGACATTAAAACTCAGTTGACTAAGCATCTTACTGAGCAACAATATAATTTGTTTTGTGAGAAAATATGTTTCGGTCATTATATGAGAATGAGAATATGTGTTGGTCAAGGTCAAATTTTTAGGTGTTG